>CAJQUN010002697.1:0-23632 GCA_907163345.1 Haberlea rhodopensis | reverse complement strand
ACGAAATTAAAATTTATCAAAAAAATAAAAAAAACGTACGTAATTTGTAAAATTTTAAAAAATCTTTCCACCAAGAAAATTGTACTCAAGAAAATACTCGAATATTCACACGAATTCGAAATTAATCAAAAAAATCAAAAAAAACTTAAGTAATTTCTGAAAAATCTCACAAAGCTTCCTTCCAACCAGAAAATATGAACTAAAGAATATACTCGAATATTCGCACGAAATCGAAAATAATAAAAAAATCAAAAAACTTTAGTCATTTGGGAAAATTTCTCAAAACCTTCTCCGAACCATGAAAATTATGTACTCAAGACGCATACTCAAATATTCGCACGAAATTAAAATTATAAAAAATAAGAAAAAAACGTCCCTAATTATGAAAATTTTCTCAAAAAACTTTCATCCAACCTAGAAAAGGTTGTACTCAAGACACCTACACGAATACTCGCACGAAATCCTAATTTATCAAAAAATCATAGGAACGTCCCGTAATTGTGAAAAATTTATCAAAAACATCATCCAACCAAGAAAATGATGTATGTCTACATACAAGAATATTCGCACGAAATCGAAATTTATCAAAGACTCAAAAAAAGTCTGTAATTATGAAAATTTCTCAAAAACTTCTTCCAACCAAGAAAATGATGTACTGAAGACATATACTCGAATATTCGCACGAAATCAAAATTATCAAAAAATTAACGTAATTTCTGGAAAATTTCTCAAAACTTCATTCAACCAAGAAAATTATGTACTCAAAAACAAATACACGAATATTCGCAGGAAATATCAAAAATATCAAAAATCAAAAAAAAACATTCGTAATTTTCAAAATTTAGAAAATCTTCTTCCAACCAAGAAAATGATGTATCAAGACATAGAGCTCGAATTTTGCACGAAGTCGAAATTATAAAAAAAAATAAAAAAACGTCTGTATTTGTGAAATTTCTCAAACACATCTTATAACCAAGAAAATGATGTAAGCAGGAGATATACTCGAATATTCGCCTGCGAATTATAATTTATCAAAAAAACAAAAAAAGTCTGTAATTGTGAAATTTCTCAAAAACTTCTTACAACCAAGAAAATGATGTACTCAAAACAAATACTAGAATATTCGCCACTAAATCAAAAATTTATCAAAAATTAAAAAAAATTACGTCATTTGTGAAAATTTCTCAAAACTTCTTTCAAACAAAGATGATTATGTACTCAAGACACATTACTCGAATATTCACACGAAATCTAATTTATCAGAACATCAAAAAAACATCCGTAACTGTGAAAAATTTCTCAAAAACTTCTTATAACCAAGAAAATGATGTACTTCAAGACATATACTCGAATATTCGCACGAACTCAAAATTTATAAAAAAAAATCAAACAACTTACGTCAGTTGTGAAAATTTCTCAAAACCTTTTTCCAACGGAAAAAAATTATGTACTCAAGACACATACTCGAATAGTCGCACGAAATCGAAAGTTATCAAAAGTAAAAAAAGACTTCCGTAATTGTGAAAATTTCTCAAAAACTTTTTTCAACCAAGAAAATGATGTACTCAAGATATATACTCGAACATTCGCACGAAATCGAAATTAATAAAAAATCAAAAAATTACGTCATTTGTGAAATTTTTTCAAAACCTTCTTCCAACTAAGAAAATTATGTACTCCAGACACATACTCGAATATTCGAACGAAATTAAAATTTATCAAAAAATAAAAAAAAGTCCCGTAATTGTGAAAAATTTCTCAAAAACTTTTTCCAACCAAGAAAAATGATGTACTCAAGAGATATACTCGAATATTGTCACGAAATTAAAATTTATCAAAAAATAAAAAAACTTGGTCAATTTGTGAAAATTTCTAAAAAAAATGCTTTCCACCAAGAAAAATTATGTAATCAAGAACCTACTCAAATATTCGCACAAATTCGAAATTAATCAAAAATAAAAAAACTTAATTAATTTCTGAAAATTTCACAAGCTTCCTTCCAACAAAGAAAAATTATGTACTCAAAATACATATTCGAATATTCGCACGAAATTAAAAATTTATCAAAAATAAAAAAACTTACGGAATTTGTGAAAATTTCTAAAAAATTCTTTCCACCAAGAAAATTATGTACTCAAGAAAAATACTCGAATATTCACACGAATTCGAAATTAATCAAAAAACTTAATTAATTTCTGAAAATTTCTCATAACTTCTTTCCAAGAAAGAAGATTATGTACTCAAGACAATACTCGAATATTCACACGAAATCTAATTTATCAGAACATCAAAAAAACGTCCGTAAATTGTGAAAAATTTCACAAAAACTTCTTATACAAGAGAAAAGGGTGTATTGGAGACATATACATGAATATTCGCACGAACTCGAAATTTATAAAAAAAAAATAATTGTACTCAAGACACCATACTCGAATATTCGCAAGAAATCACGATTATTAAAATAAATCCGTAATTGTGAAAAATTTCTCTAAAACTTCTTCCAACCATGAACAATGATGTACTGAAGACATATACTCGAATATTCGCACGAAATCAAAATTATCAAAAAACTAAAAAGTCTGTAATTGTGAAAATTCTCAAAAACTTCTCCGAAACAAGAAAATTATGTTCTCAGACACATACTCGAATATTCGCCATTGAAATCAAAATTTATCAAATAATAAAAAAAACGTCCGTAATTGTGAAATTTTTTCAAAAAACTTATTACCAGCCATGGAAATGATGTACTCAAAACAAATACTCGAATATTCGCACGAAATCAAAATTTATCAAAAATAAAAACTTATGTCATTTGTGAAATTCCCAAAACTTCTTTCCAACAAAGAAGATTATGTACTCAAGACACATACTCGAATATTCGCACGAAATCAATCAAATATAAAAATAAAATGTCAGTAATTGTGAAAAAATTCTCAAAAACATTTTCCAACCTAGAAATGACGTACTCAAGATATATACTCGAACATTCTCACGAAATCGAAATTAATAAAAAAATCAAAAATACGCCATTTGTGAATTTTTTTCAAAACCTTCTTCCGACCAAGAAAAATTATGTACTCAAGACATATAATCGAATATTCGGCACGAAATCGAGATTTATTAAAAAAAACGTCCGTAATTGTAAAAATTCTCAAAAACTTATTCCAACCAAGAAAATGATTTACTCGACATATACTCGAATCGCACGAAATCTAAATTTATCAAAAAAATCAAAACAAGTCTGTAATTGTGAAAATTTCTCGAAAACTTCTTCCAACCATGAAATGATGTACTCAAACAAATACTCGAATATTCGCACGAAATCGAAATTTATCAAACTTAAAGAACTTACATCATTTTGTGAAAATTTCACATAACTTGTTTTACAACAAAGAAAATTATGTACTCTAGACACATAATCGAATATTTGCACGAAATCTAAATTTATCAGAACATCAAAAAAAACTCCGTAATTTTGAAATTTACAAAAAACATATTCTATCCAAGAAAAATGATGTACTCAAGACCACATACTCGAATATTCGCACGAAATCGAAATTTATTAGAATATCAAAAAAACGCCCGTAACTGTGAAAGAATAAGATGTACTCAAGACATAGACTCGAATTTCCCACGAAGTGAATTTATAAAAAAAATCAAAAAAAACGTCTATTATTGTGAAATTTCTCAAAAACTTCTTCTAACCAAAGAAAAATGATCTACTCAAGAGATTATACTCGAATATTCACACGAAATTATAATTTATCAAAAAAAGATTAAAAAGTCTGTGTAATTGTGAAAATTCTCAAAAAACTTATTCCAACCAAGAAAAATGATGTATTCAAACAAATACAAGAATATTCGCACGAAATCAAAATTTATCAAAATTTAAAAAAACTTACGTCATTTGTGAAATTTCTCAAAACTTCTTTCCAACAAAGAAGATTGTTTACTCAAGGACACATACTCGAATATTCACACGAAATCTACTTTATCTGAACATCAAAAAAAAACGTCCGTAATTTTGAAATTTCTCAAAAACTTATATAAACCAAGAAAATGATTGTACTCAAGACAAATACTCGAATATTCGCACGAACTTGAAATTTATAAAAGAAAATCAAAAAACTTACGTCAGTTGTGAAATTTTGAAAACCTTTTTCCAACCAAAAAAATTATATACTCAAGACAGATACTCGAATATTCGCACGAAATCGAGATTTATTAAAAAAACACGTTCCGTAATTGGAAAATTTCTCAAAACTTTTCAAACCAAGAAACATGATGTACTCAAGACATATACTCGAATCGCACACGAGAATCAAAATTATCACAAACAGTAGTAATTGTGAAATTTCTCGAAAACTTTTTCCAACCATGGAAAATGACGTACTCAAAACAAATACTCGAATATTCGCTACGAAATGGAAATTTATCAAAACATAAAGAAATCTTTACATCATTTGTAAAATTCACAAAACTTCTTTCCAACAAAGAAGATGATGTACTCCAAGACACATACTCGAATATTCGCACGAAATCTAAATTATCGAAACATCAAAAAAACAACCGTAATTGTGAAAATTACAAAAACATCTTCTAACCAAGAAATGATGTACTCAACACCACATACTCGAATATTCGCACGAAATCAAAATTTATAAGAACATCAAAAAAACGTCCGTAACTGTGAAAGAATAAGATGTACTCAAGACATAGACTCGAATTTCCACGAAGTCAAAATTTACAAAAAAAAATCAAAAAAAACGTCTATATTTATGAAATTTCTCAAAAACTTCTTCTAACCAAGAAAATGATGTACTCAATAGATATACTCGAATATTCGCACGAAATTATGATTTATCAAAAAAAAGTCTGTAATTGTGAAAATTTCTCAAAACTTCTTACAACCAAAAAAATGATGTACTCAAAAACAAATACTAGAATATTCGCACGAAATCAAAATTTATCAAAAATTAAAAAAAACTTACGTCATTTGTGAAAATTACTCAAAACTTCTTTCCAACAAAGAAGATTGTGTACTCAAGACACATACTCGAATATTTACACGTAATCTAATTTATCAGAACATCAAAAAAAACGTCCGTAATGTGAAAATTTCTCAAAAACTTCTTATAAGCAAGAAAATGGTGTAATGGAGACATATACTCGAATATTCGCAACGAACTCGAAATTTTATAAAAATAAAATAAAAAACTACGTCATTTGTGAAAATTTCTCAAAAACCTTTTTCCAAACAAAAAAATTATGTACTCAATACACATACTCGAATATTCGCACGAAATCGAGATTTATTAAAAAAACATCCGTATTGTGAAAAATTTTCTCAAAAATTTCTTCCCAACCAAGAACATTATATCCTGAGACACCATACTTGAATATTCGCACGAAATCGAAATTTAATCAAAAAAATCAAAAAAAGTCTGTAATTGTGAAAATTTCTCTAAACTTCGTCCAACCATGAAAATGATGTACTCCAAACAAATACTCGATACTCGATTAGGCGTAACGAAATCGAAGTTTATAATTTATCACATACTCGAATATTAACACGAAATCTAATTTATCATAACATCAAAAAAAAAACGTCCGTAATTGTGAAAATTTCCTCAAAACTTCTTATAAGCAAGAAAATGGTGTAATGGAGACATTATACTCGAATATTCGCAAGAACTCGAAATTTATAAAAAAACATAAAAAAAACTTACGTCATTTGTGAAATTCTCAAAACTTCTTCCAACCAAGAAAATGATGTACTCAAACAAATACTAGAATATTCGCAAAGAAATCAAAATTTATCAAAATATAAAAAACTTACGTCCTTTGTGAAAATTACTCAAAACTTCTTTCCAACAAAGAAGATTATGTACTCAAGACACATACTCGAATATTCACCCGAAATCTACTTTATCAGAACATCAAAAAAACGTCCGTAATTTTGAAAATTTCTCAAAAACTTCATATAACCAAGAAAATGATGTACTCAAAACAAATATTCGAATATTCACACGAAATCGAAGTTATCAAAACTTAAAGAAACTTACATCATTTGTGAAAATTTCACAAAACTTCTTTCCAACAAAAAAAAATGATGTACTCAAGACACATACTCGAATATTCGTACGAAATCTAAATTTATCAGAACATCAAAAAACATCCGTAATTGTGAAAATTTACAAAAACATCTTCTAACAAAGAAAATGATGTACTCAAGAGATATACTCGTATATTCGCGCGAATTATAATTTATCAAAAAAAAACAAAAAAAAGTCTGTAATTGTGAAAATTTCTCAAAAACTTCTTACAACCCAAGAAAATGATGTACTCAAAACAAATACTAGAATATTCGCACGAAATCAAAATTTTATCAAAAATTAAAAAAAACTTACGTCATTTGTGAAAATTTCTCAAAACTTCTTTCCAACAAAGAAGATTATGTACTCAAGACACATACTCGAATATTCACACGAAATCTAATTTATCCGAACATCAAAAAACGTCCGTAATTGTGAAAATTTCTCAAAAACTTCTTATAACCAAGAAAATGAAGTACTTCAAAACATACTACTCGAATATTCGCAAGAACTCGAAATTTATATAAAAAAAAAATCAAACAACTTACGTTAGTTGTGAAAATTTCTCAAAACCTTTTTCCAACGAAAAAAATTATGTACCCAAGACAACACACTCGAATAGTCGCACGAAATCGAAAGTTATCAAAAATAAAAAAAAGACTTCCGTAATTGTGAAATTTCTCAAAAACTTTTTTCAACCAAGAAAATGATTTACTCAAGATATATACTCGAACATTCGCACGAAATCGAAATTAATAAAAAATCAAAAAAATTACGTCATTTGTGAAATTTTTCAAAAACTTCTTCCAACTAAGAAAATTAGTACTCAAGACATATACTCGAATATTCGCACGAAATTAAAATTTATCAAAAAAATAAAAAAAAAAGTCCGTAATTGGTGAAAATTTGTCAAAAACTTCTTCCAACCAAGAAAATGATGTACTCAAGACATATACTCGAATATTCGCACGAAATTAAAATTTATCAAAAATAAAAAAACTTAGGCAATTTGTGAAAATTTCTAAAAAAATTCTTTCCACCAAGAAAATTATGTAATCAAGAAAAATACTCAAATATTTGCACAAATTCGAAATTAACCAAAAAACAAAAAAACTTAATTAATTTCTGAAAATTTCACAAAGCTTCCTTCCAACCAGAAAATTATGAACTCAAGATATATACTCGAATATTCGCACGAAATTAAAATTTATCCAAAAAATAAAAAAAAACTTACGTAATTTGTGAAAATTTCTAAAAAATTCTTTCCACCAAGAAAATTATGTACTCAAGGAGAAATACTCGAATATTCACACGAATTTGAAATTAATCAAAAAATCAAAAAAACTTAAGTAATTTCTGAAAATTTCACAAAGCTTCCTTCCAACCAAGAAAATTATGAACTCAAGACATAACTCGAATATTCGCACCAAATCGAAATTAATAAAAAAATCAAAAAACTTACGTCATTTGGGAAAATTTCTCAAAACCTTCTCCGAACCATGAAAATTATGTACTCAAGATACATACTCAAATATTCGCACGAAATCAAAATTTATCAAAAATAAGAAAAAACGTCCCTAATTATGAAAATTTCTCAAAAACTTCATCCAACCTAGAAAAGGCTGTACTCAAGACATATAGTCGAAAATTCGCACGAAATCGAAATTTATCAAAAAATAAAAAAACTTTGGTCATTTCTGAAAAAAATTTCAAAACCTTCTTCCAACCAAGAAAATTATGTACTCAAGACATATACTCGAATATTCGCACGAAATGTAAATTTATCAGAACACCAGAAAAACGTCCGTAATTGTGAAAATTTCTCAAAACTTTTTTCAACCAAGAAAATGATGTACTCAAGATATATACTCGAAAATTCGCACGAAATCGGAAATTAATAAAAAAATCAAAAAAATTACGTCATTTGTGAAATTTTTCAAAACCTTCTTCCAACTAAGAAAATCATGTACTCAAGACATATACTCTAATATTCGCAAGAAATTAAAATTTATCAAAAAATAAAAAAAAGTCCGTAAGTGTGAAAATTTCTCAACAACTTCTTCCAACCAAGAAAATGATGTACTCAAGACTTATACTCGAATATTCGCACGAAATTAAAATTTATCAAAAAATAAAAAAACTTACGTAATTTGTGAAAATTTCTAAAAAATTCTTTCCACCAAGAAAACTATGTACTCAAGATAAATACTCGAATATTCACACGAATTCGAAATTAATCAAAAAATCAAAAAACTAAGTAATTTCTGAAAATTTCACAAAGCTTCCTTCCAACCAAGAAAATTAGGAACTCAAGACATATACTCGAATATTCGCACGAAATCGAAATTAATTAAAAAAATCAAAAAAACTTACGTGATTTGGGAAAATTTCTCAAAACCTTCTCCGAACCATGAAAATTATATACTCAAGACACATACTCAAATATCCGCACGAAATCGAAATTTATCAAAAATAAGAAAAAACGTCCCTAATTATGAAAATTTCTCAAAAACTTCATCCAACCTAGAAAAGGTTGTACTCAAGACATATAGTCGAAATTCGCACGAAATCGAAATTTATCAAAAAATAAAAAAACTTTGGTCATTTCTGAAAAAAATTTCAAAACCTTCTTCCAACCAAGGAAATTATGTACTCAAGACATACACCTCGAATATTCGCACGAAATGTAAATTTATCAGAACACCAGAAAAACGTCAGTAATTGTGAAAATTTCTAAAAAACTTTTTCAAACCAAGAAAATTATGTACTCAAAACAAATACTCAAATTTTCGCACGAAATCAAAATTTATCAGAACATCAAAAAAACGTCTGTAACTTTGAAATTTAACGAGAACTTCTTCTAAGCAAGAAAATGATGTAATCAAGACATATACTTGAATATTCGCACGAAATCGAAATTTATCAAAAAAAACAAAAAAAAACGTCTGTAATTGTGAAATTTCTCAAAAACTTCTTCCAACCAAGAAAATGATGTACTCAAGACATATACTTGAATATTCGCACGAAATCAAAATTTATCAAAAAATCAAAAAAAGTCTGTAATTGTGAAAATTTCTCAAAAACTTCTTCCAACAAAGAAAATGACGTACTCAAAAGAAATACTCGGATATTCGCAGGAAATCGAAATTTATCGAAAAATAAAAAAAACTTACGTTATTTGTGAAAATTTCTCAAAGCTTCTTTCCAACAAAGAAAATTAAGTACTCAAAACACATACTCGAATATTCGCATTGAAATCGAAATTTTTCGAAAAATCAAAAAATGTACGTAATTTCTGAAAATTTCTCAAAACCTTCTTCCAACCAAGAAAAATTATGTACTCAAGACACTACTCGAATACTCGCACGGAATCCTAATTTATCAAAAAAATCATAGAAACGTCCGTAATTGTGAAAATTTCTCAAAAACATCATCCAGCAAGAAAATGATGTATGACTACATACTCGAATATTCGCACGAAATCGAAATTTATCAAAAACTCCAAAAAAAATGTAATTATGAAAATTTCTCAAAAACTTCTTCCAACCAAGAAATGATGTACTGAAGACATATACTCGAATATTCGCACGAAATCAAAATTTATCAAAAAAGTAAACGTAATTTCTGAAAATTTCTCAAAACTTCCTTCAACCAAGAAAATTATGTACTCAAAACAAATACACCAATATTCGCAGGAAATCGAAATTTATCAAAAAATCAAAAAAAAATATTCGTAATTGTGAAAATTTAGAAAACTTCTTTCAACCAAGAAAATGATGTACTCAAGACATAGACTCGAATTTTGCACGAAGTCAAAATTATAAAAAAAATAAAAAAACGTATGTATTTGTGAAATTTCTCAAAAACATCTTCTAACCAAGAAAATGATGTACTCAAGAGATATACTCGAATATTCGCTGCGAATTATAATTTATCAAAAAAACAAAAAAGTCTGTAATTGTGAAAATTTCTCAAAACTTCTTACAAACAAGAAAATGATGTATTCAATACAAATACTAGAATATTCACACGAAATCAAAACTTATCAAAAATTAAAAAAAACTTACGTCATTTGTGAAATATTTCTCAAAACTTCTTTCCAACAAAGAAGATTATGTACTCAAGACACATACTCGAATATTCACACGAATCTAATTTATCAGTCGATTTGTGGGTTTTGTTGGGGGGTTTGAGAGTGAAAAAATTTTTTGTGGGGGAAGGAGTGGAGTGAAAGAGGTAAAGGGTGGGGTGGATTTTAAAACCATGCCCAAGCATTTAACATGATGAATAAAATATCCCAATATGATATTATAAAACATTTCCCAAAAATGCACCACAAACTCAATTAACATGCTTTACCAAAATAATTAATTTCCACCTCAAATCTAAACCATGCTAAAAACCCGATTTTCCCAACATGCATCACATGCACCCCGAAATGTATTATCAGGTCATGTACACCGCATAACTATACATTTTTACTACCATAATTAATTTACACAATATAATCACATTAATCATAATTAATGGCCCAAATGCACATAATTATTTCAGGGGTATCACAGCTTTGGTTCGGATGGTCCCTCCAACCTTGATTGTAATTGCTTGATGATTGGTCATAGCTATGACAAGTGTGATTTTTACACTTATTTACAATGATTTTATAGTGATTTTTGTAGTGATTCATGGAAAATATTACACGTTTTGGTATATATTTGTATATTTCAGGAATCTAGGTCCAAATGCATAAAAGTGGATGAAATGGGCTTAAAATGCTAAAAAGGACCAAACTGAGTAAATATGGAAAAGGAGGGACCAAATCGCAAGATTGCAGATTTTGAGATCCGCGATCGATCGGCAACTTACGAAGATCGATCTCCAGATTTTCGCGATCGATCGGCAACATACGAAGGTCATCATCCAGAATGTTTCCGCGGATCGATCGGCAAATGACGAAGATCGATTGCCAATCCCGAAAATTTTGAGATTTTGTTTCCTTCTTGGTTATTTGTGTCCAAACTTTACCAAACTCCTTCACCACTATATATATTAGGTCTTGGACGAAAATAGGGGCTTTTGATCAGATTTTACATCCTAGGAATAGCCTCCATCCTCTCATCCTCCATATCACCATCATTCACCTCCATCCATCAGCCCATCCTAGGATTTTTTAACACCTTCAACAAGGCGATTCAAGAGACGATCGAGAAGGAAGCGAGAGAGGGAGCAAGGATCTACGAACAAAGTTGACATCGGGAGTTTATTCTTGTCTTTTAATATTAGTTATGATTTGTTTTGATTTACTATGTTGAACTAATTTATTTATCGAGGCTAGGCGAATCCTTTGTCATGAACCTATGATTTGATGATTTATTTGATTGAATTCCTTTAATTCTTTGCGTATACTTTATTGATCTTCATGCTTTTGAGGAATTGATCACCCTTGAATGATTACTTTATTGTGATTGACTTGACCATATGATATTGCAATATGATATAATAAATTATACCGTGGCTTTTAGGTTGAGACGGACCAAGTAAAATCTAGCACACGTGTGATAGCAATAGATTTACCAAAATCGAAGGCTAGTAGTTTTCATAGATCTTTATTCGATATTAATTGTTCAATAAGGACACGGGAGTGGTTTACTACAACATTAATATTAGACTTGTTATAACTGGACCAAAGTATAAAGAATGCATTAGGAAAACTCGTCACCTTAGAAATATTTGGATATTCAATTGAGAATTGTAGGGATTGCATTGGTGAGCCAAAGTCTCGATAATCTTCTCTAGTGGATTTTTCTCGTTTACTTTTATTGACTTGGTTGGATTAGTAGTTAGTTTAATTAACTAGTAGTTTAATTATTAATTCAATTTCGTAGGTTAAATATAGTTAAAACATCTTATTTGGTACTTGCTTGTTAGTCTCCGTGGGTCCGACAATCCATATTCTTCCTATCTATACCAAAACTTGACACCGTGCACTTGCGGTACATAAATCGCTACACTGGAAATAACTGTTTAAAATAAAAGCGATCAAGTTTTTGGCGCCGTTGCCGGGGACTAACTTTAGTAATATCATAAGAGAAGCTTTGACTGTAATTTAACCATTTTATTTTCCTTTGTATATATTTATTTCAAAAAAAAAAAAACTTTAATTGTTTTATTTGTTTTTCTTGCGAGATACTTGTGATACTTCATCAACAAGTCTTCAGAAGATTTGCCCAACAATATTCAGAGTCGTTTTATGCAGCGTGAGGGAGATTCAATGAATCGGCCAACACATTTTGGTATCACAACTTTTTGAACTATACTCTCCTGCAATATTTCTTCAAAGGGCTGGATGCACAGACAAGAGAGTGGGTATTCAGCGGAGCACTGGTGATTGGGAGTCCCCTGGTTGATAGAGATGAGGACAGTGTGTTGCACCTGTTCAATGATATGGCGGACTTCGATTATCACTGGTATTGTGATCCTTCACTACAAGGTTGGAGTTACCAATACCCACCGGAGCCTCACTACCCTAATGATATGCCCCAACCATTTGAACATCACGAAGAGAGGAGAGATAGTTCTGCAGACGTCACGACTCAGTTAGAGGATACCTTAATAAGATTCATGGCATCAACTGAGAACAGTTTGGAGTGCCAATCCAACTCTATGCGCCACCTGGAGCAGCAAATGACGGTCCTTATGGAAACAATTTCAACTAGCTGCCAGGAGGAATATACGAGAACTACCAATCAAGAGCCGATGAATCGAGTTTGGTTATATGATGATGATCACTCAACCAACCAAGTTTGGGGGAGTGATCCTACTCATGTGGAAAAGTCAAGGGAACTTGAGCCTCTTAAAGAGGTTGAGCCTACTTCAGAGATGTTATCCGAGGAGTTCTCATGTGAAGATGAGTCGAGTGTGATGTTGGAAAAGGAAGAGACTTTCGAAGATTCTGATTTGAGCCGATCGATGGAGACATGTTCTATGCCATATGTGGATCTTTATTTTCCATCGATGCCAACTTCACCGCACTACACCCTGAAACAGATAAAGCCGAGTCAAGAATCATTCTCCCATGCCTACATCTTCAAGACGAATGTTGTTGGAGCGACGAGCCTACACTGTTACAATCATGCCAATCTTGAGAGCATACTGAATGATCCATCAGTGCTATCATAATATACGTATTATGGGCGGCAGCCGCTCTTTGATGGTTGCTTCTGATAGTCAAGCCGACGACTAGAAATTAGCGCTTCTTGGGAGGAAACCCAAGCGTATCTTTTTGCAATTTAGTTTGTTATTTATTTTTCAGTTTTTGTTTTTCGTTTTGTCTTTCTCTCGAGTCGACTATTTTATTTGCATTCTTCTCTTGCTAGGTACTTAATTGGAGCGATGAATCCCTACAGCAGTGGAGCTTTAAGGAACCAATCTTCCTCAACCCTCATGCAAGCGTCGTGATCAGGGGAGTTTACTGTTCCTTTTGATTCTTTTAAACATTGAGGACAATGTTTGATTTAAGCTTGGGGGAGTGGCTTGCATGTTTTACTTGCTTAATCTGCATGTTGTGTGCTTAATTGATACAACTTGAATCGTCCGATTATTTTGAGAGCTAATTTTTTTTTTTGAGTTCAATTAGAGAGAAAAGAATGAATCGTAGTAGTGGTCTCTATTCCATGATGATATTAATCTCACTATGCATGTCAACTTGAGTTTTGATGATTGTAAAACTTTTTTGTGAATATCTTGTTTTGAGTTAGCATGTCAAAGATGAGGAATACATTGAGCACATTTGAGTCACGATCTTGTGAATTGTATTTGTTTGAACATCTTAGAGTACCTTAGAAACTATTTGATGATGACACTTTGAGGCAAAATTTTATAGTTATGAACTTGACTTGGAAATGATTTAGGCGATCTTTGGACCGTTTGAGCCTTTCAAGCTTACCATGATATATATCAATCTCTAGTGTCCCATTTTGAGCCTAATTGCAAAAGAATGGAGTATGTTTAACATACTATTAACCCCCATTCAACATTTTTTTTTCAACTCATTATCCCACCTTTTATGAGCCTAAATTGAAAGAATTCATCCTTACCTAAAGGGAGTATAATGAATCTCATTAGATGCACATAAATTGCCATATTTGTGATGACCAGGGATTAAAGATGTTAATCCCGTAGTGTTAATAACCCCTAAAGTTGTTTTATGTGGCGATTTGGAGTTTAATCGAGGTGTTGGGCCTTCCGGGCTCGTCTATTTGAGTAGTTGGGATCGTTGGATTCCGAGGTTGAGATTGTATTCTCATTACGGTGAAAAACCTAAGAGTTGGGTTGTTGAAGTGTCTCGGAATCTCGGGTGCTTGTGTGGGCACCGGTAGGGGGTTTTTGAGTTAGAGAGAGAATTTTTCAAAACAGATGATTTTTAATGAATCGTGATGTATTTGTGGGGCTATTAGTATTTCGGGGTATTTTTGCTATAAATACCAGTTGATTCCGAGGTTGAGATTGTATTCTCATTACGGTGAAAAACCTAAGAGTTGGGTTGTTGAAGTGTCTCGGAATCTCGGGTGATTGTGTGGGCACCGGTAGGGGGTTTTTGAGTTAGAGAGAGAATTTTTGAAAACAGATGATTTTTAATGAATCATGATGTATTTGTGGGGCTATTAGTATTTCGGGGTTTTTGCTATAAATACCAGTTGAACCGAGATTTTAATTATTGGAAGCCATTTTTCCCCACCTTGCCCGTCTCTCTCTCCTCGCGTCCCTGCACCATTTCCGTCAACCTTTGACCCCCGTCGCTTCCAGGCGTGCGCCCGCCGCCGTCCGGCCGCCGTTTGGCGCGTCTGACCCGCCGCCAGCTTCGTCTCTTCCAGGCGCTCCTCCCCGTACCAACAATTCGAAGTTTGGTCGCGATTTGAGCTCGAATTTGCCAGAAAAGCGCTAGGGCTCGAACTGGATTTCTGTCCAATTTTGGGGCTCGATTTTGGTACGATTATTCTGGTGTTTTTGGGGCGTTTTTGAGCTGATATTGAGTCGATAATTTCAGACTTTAATGGTTCGAAAAATTGTTGCTTTATGGTTCGAATTTCATCATTGCTTGCGTGAGGTTAGGGCTCGATTTTAGGGGTTTATGTTCGAATTTTAGGGATTTTTGGCAAGGGTGATGATTCTTGTTAGTAATCGATTAAATCATGTTTTAGATGATTTGTGGTGTTTAGTTTGGGTTCGATTTGTGTTGTGAAGGTTCGAAAATTTGTGGGGTGTTCTTGAGCAATTTTCGATAATGGTTAATTGTCGTGTGTTGACAATATTTTTGAGGGTTATGGGTGTGCTTGAGCATGGGTTGCATGTTCGTAAATAATTGTGAATTATTTATCGTGTTAGCACATCGTTCCTCGGGGCATGGAACTCGAGCAAGGTTTGGCTCGGACTTCGGAGATTTGAGGTACGTGTGACGTACGAGCATTACTTTATATGAAAGCATTTGTGAAATGCATAATGTGTTTTAATTGCATTAGATGGTTGTGGGTATGGTTATATATATATGTGTCGATATGACTATGGAACGACCTAGTCTTGATATCGCTGTCACAAGTGTGCGTAATACTAGAGTAGTATAACCTTACATGAGATATGGGGTACTGGGTTTATATGACTATTGTAGAGCATTCGAGATGCCTGAGAATGATCGTGGAATCATGTATTCATTATAAGACATGTGAGATGTCTAAGTATAAATGGGAATTTGTAAAATAAATGCTAGGCATTTGAGATGCCTGAGAATGATCGTGGAATCATGTATTCATTATAAGACATGTGAGATGTCTAAGTATAAATGAGAATTTGTAAAATAAATGCTAGGCATTTGAGCTATCTGTGATTGGTAGCAAAGTTGAAAATCAATATTAGATATCGAGATATCTATATTTGTATGTGTAATGAATTTGGAATCATTAATTATTGATACTTGAGAACCAGGCATGCTATGAGTTAAATCAATGTGTTGATTTACTGATTTTGAGATTTGATGAGTTTGATGATTGTGAGAACAGGGACAGTACACGGAATCCCGGATGATGACGTTGCCATCCAGGGAGTATCATTTAAAATTCATTAGTATTTACTTTCGTTGTAAATTATGAATTTCATTATTGTGATTATGGGATTTTGTGTATTGGTATGCTCACCCCGTTGGGGGCTGTCTCTGTTGGGACAGGTGAACAGGTACATCGATGGCTTTGGAGTTGAACTCGAGCTGTTGATTGGATGTACTCCCAGGATCGTGGTACCAGGGCTTGATGGAGCACGGTATCGTATAGAGTACTTATATACACCTGAGGATTATATACATATTCATGATGCTCGCATGTGAGCACGATTATGCTTGTATATGGATTGTATATAAAGGCATGAGCCTTTCTCTCTTTCATTTTGTGTTGCATGCAATTAGAGTAGAATTGCTAATGATATGAGAGTCATGGGTGTATTATGTGGGTGTTCAGACCCATTTATGTCGTCTTATGTGTGGTGTCTTCCCTGGCTGGGAATTTACTTAGTGTTGCTGTGTTCTGTTGAATATGTGTTTTCCCTGGCCGGGAACTATATATTGTGATGCGCTTTTATTTCGGGATGGCTCTATTTATGGGGAGCCTCTGCCCAAATTTTTATAAAAGTCTATCATGTGAAAAGTGGTGTAATGGGGATGAAAATGGGTGGAATATATGAGTCTAATTGTGGGTAGAGATGATCTTAATGTTGAATATTAAAGAAATTTGTAATTGCCATTCAATGGTAAAGTATCATCTGTGTTTCCCGATTGATTTTATTGAAAGCATGTACCACACATAATGATTAATACACTAATTAAGGGTTAAGGGCTTGGGGTCCTTACAATATTTTGATGAGCTTATTATTGAAAAAAATGATGAATGAGAAAAGAAAAAGATAGATAAAGCCTTGAAAAAAAAAATCTACTTAAGACCCAAAGTGGCCAAGGCTAAAATAAAAAAGAAGAGAAGCTCAATTTTGTGCTAAAAATATAAACATTACATGCTAATACTCTCTTCTTTGTGTTATCCTATCTTTTCTTTGAAGCCAACACCTAGGCCTAACGTTACAAGCTTAAAAAGACCTATTGATCCAAGTCTATGGAGTGACTAGATTAGTGGAGAAGTGTTTGAAAATAGGACTATGGAATGCTCAAAGATAATCTTACTTTTCATTGAATAGCATGATTTGATCTATGAAATTTGCATGAAACTTGAAAATGACAATAGCACACAAGCACATTCAGATTTGGAGACATGTTGCTCGATCTAAAAAAAAAGCACAACTTGTTGAACATTTTTGATTGACTCTTGTTTGTCTGTAAGTGAGATGTCTGAGCTACATGATTGACTGGGAATTTGAATTATCAAAATTGAACTCTACATTTTGATCTTATTTCTTGCTCTAGACGATCAAGTTTAAGTTTGGGGGAGTTGATAAGTGTGATTTTTACACTTATTTTACAATGATTTTATAGTGATTTTTGTAGTGATTCATGGAAAATATTACACGTTTTGGTATATATTTGTATATTCCAGGAATCTAGGTCCAAATCCATTAAAGTGGATGAAATGGGCTTAAAAATGCTGAAAAAGGACCAAACTGAGCAAATATGGAAAAGGAGGGACCAAATCGCAAGATTGTAGATTTTGAGATCCGCGATCGATCGGCAACTTACGAAGATCGATCGCCAGATTTCCGCGATCGATCGGCAACTTACGAAGATCAATCGCCATCATCCAGAATGTTTCCGCGATCGATCGGCAAATGACGAAGATCGATCGCGGATATGAAAAATTTGGTTATTTTGTCCAGAATGTTTCCACGATCGATCGGCAAATGACGAAGATCGATCGCCAAACCCGAATATTTTGAGATTTTGTTCCCTTCTTGGTTATTTTGTGTCCAAACTTTACCAAACTCCTTCACCACTATATATATTAGGTCTTGGACAAAAATAGGGGCTTTTGATCAGATTTTACATCCTAGGAATAGCCTCCATCCTCTCATCCTCCATATCACCATCATTCACCTCCATCCATCAACCATCCTAGGATTTTGTGTGATATCCCCGAAATGATTAATTGCAATTGGGCATTAATTGTGTTTATATGATTAATTATGGTGGTAATTAATTATGCGTTGGATTTATTAATCTTATGGAAATGCTTAGTCACATGATAGAGTGACCCGGGAGGGCATTTCAGGGCACATGTTATGCATGTTGGGAAATATTGTTGGGAGCATGATTTATTTGCCTTGATTAGCAATTAATTGGAAATCATGAGTTTAATTGATATTTGGTGCATTTTGGATTAATGCTTTTAAAGATATCATGTTGGGGTGTTTTATACACCATGAGTTGTGGGATGCATTTTAAATAATTAACCCAACCCACTTTATTACCCCAAACCCACACAACACTCATTCTTACTTTTCACTTTACCAAATAACACCACCCAAACCCTTCTTTTCTCTCATTTCGTTCTTGAACTTAAGGGTGGAGAGAAATCCTTGCAAAAAGTGGATTTGTGGAGTTTATTGGGAGATTTGAGATCCCCAAGAGGTATGGACACCTCATTGTTGATTTTGTAAGGTTTTGTTTAAGTTTGGTATGTTTTTGAAGGGTTTTAAAATGGGTTTGTATGAGTTGGTGTTATTTTTGGGTGAGTGTTAGATTTATGGTTGTATGATGTTGTTTATGGTAGATTTGTAGTGATTTGGTATGGTGGATGTTTGATTATTTGAGTTTATTTGAGTTGGGGTTGAAGATGGGTGAATAGTGCCCGAAAATCGGGTATGCAGGACTCGGCGATCGATCGGCGCCTTCCGCGATCGATCGCGAGCTGCAGTGCTGAAGACAGTGGACTTCAGCGATCGATCGCGAGTTTGGCGCGATCGATCGGCGAGGGTCGCGATCGATCGGCGCAAACTCAGCGATCGATCGCGGATTCGATTTTTTTGTTGCTCGAGACAGTGGGGTCTCGCGATCGATCGAGGCTGTATGGCGATCGATCGCGAGACACCAAATTTGGTGTTTTTGAATATTTTTTATAGGATTTTTGGTATTGGACTATTATTGGGTTCTAATATTGATTTGTGTGAATGTGTAGAACCCATCCCAGGTGGCAACACAGCCAAGGCATTGAAGTCCTACCATATCCTACATTTTGGAAAGGTACGTAGAGGACGTACGGGCACCCAACGGTACATGTATCTAATATACTCATTGTTATGCATTGTGGATGCGAGTATATATGTGATTATGCATTGTGGATGCAAATACATGTTGAATTATGCATGATGATTGTGGATGCATATGATTATTGGTGCACATCCCATGAGTCGTGGTCATCCCTTGATGATTTTAATGCTTGCCGCTATTTGTTTTGGTTCCGCTAAATGTGAAGCGAGGGGGTGGGAGCGCCGCATGTCACATTTGAGCGTGGTTGTCATATAGGGCGAGGGAAAGGATATTTGCCGCTCAATGTGAGGCGATGGGGTGGGAAGTACCGCTTGTTCCATTGAAGCGAGTTATTCTATGCCGCCTATATGTAAATAAGCGAGGGGCATTAAAATACATTGTGATGACAGACTAGGGAATGGTGACCGGTATTGATATTGATGAGATGGTATTGTGTCATGACATGTCTAGACCATTAAAAATAATCTATTGATTATACTCATGAGTTATGGTACAGGGACAACCAAACTGGAAGCGTTTTGAATGCATGGGAAAACAGGAAGTGTTTTAATGTGTTTTTATGCATTTACGCTTTATATTCATATTGTGTTGAATATGAATGATATTATTGCTCATGTTTGGGGGTTGTCCTTGTAGGTACACGTTTGGCATGATAGAAGGGCTAAGCGGGTTGAGGTGGTGAGCTTGTGGAGAATTCTTTGAGACAGGAAGGACAGGATTAAATTTTTGTATAGTGTCTACTCTAGGAGTAGTGTAAAACTATAGTTGATGCATTCTTTGATGGGGAATGTAATTAATCCATTGATAGTCCTCATTTTGGCATGTAATTATTAAAGCTCATAGACTCAACACGATTAAATCACTCTGATCTTTTATATTAGCTCTAATTATGCCTTGATCCGCACTTAAGGATTAGGGTCCTTACATTAGTGGTATCAGAGCAGTGGTTAGAGAACCCGGGAACGAGTGAAGGGTAGCCTTAGCATGATTGGCTAGGTGCTTACATTTGAAGCATGTTTATGCATGTGGTGCATATTGATGTATATTCTGTTATACTAACATGCTTATTATCATCCTGTTATCTAACGGCATAACATGTATATTTGTTTTGGAATTGTTGTTAACCTTTGTGTTACAGCATGGCTGCTATGAATGCGGGAACCTTAACGAAGAAGTTGGCGATGTGGGCAGTGTTAATGCTAGTGTTGGACAAGTGAACCCTCTACCTCCTCCACCAGCAGTAGGCTTGGAGCCAGTGGCTCAGTTATTACTACCCGGTGAGATTAACTTGACTCAGTTTCTGTCTTACCACCCCCCCCGCCCGGTTTGAGGGAACAGAATCAGGAGAGGAAGCTGAGGAGTGGCTGGAAAGACTTGAGCAGATTTTTGTGTCGGCTCCTTGTGCTGTTACAGCATGGCTGAGGCTAGCGGAGTTCCAGTTAGCAAAGAAACCTCTCATGTGGTGGAGGGGCACTGTATTGGAGCTAAGAGCACTGGGTACTGTGATTGATTGGACACTCTTCAGGACCCGGTTTCTGAACCGGTACTTCTCCGCGGCGGCGAGACAGACTAAGGAGGACGAGTTTACAAGTTTGAAACAGGGGAACATGACAGTGTCAGACTATGCCACGCGGTACTCTTCTTCGTTGCTGAGGTATGTTCCCCACATTGCCACCAATGGGCACGCAAAGATGAGGATTTTATGAAGGGGTTGCGACCGGAGCTCTATGACCGGTTATCACCAATAATCCAACTTCTTTTGATGATGCTCTCACAAGAGCGGAGCTTGCCGAGCTTGGAGTGGGAGCTTATCCTAGTGCTGTGCCACCACAAGTACACACAAAGGCAATCAAATGACAGCTTGAGGCCCCGGGGAAGCCATTTAAACCTCGTGGTGCCTCTTCATCTGCACGGTTTGGTGGAAAGAAGTACTTTGGTCAGAAACAGGAGAACAAGAAGAGCAATTGGTCCGCCAATCGAGGGTCTTCACAAGGAAATAGGCCGGGAGAGCCGAGGTGCGACAATGTGGAGGGCCACATTCTTCGAGCAAGTGCCCTGCCTGTTATAGCTGTGGCAAGATGGGCCACATCGCTCGGTATTGCCCCACCCGGGGAGGACAGTCAGAGTTTCAGGGCAACAGGCCGAGGTTTGATGACAGGACAGTACACCAGAGGCAGCAATTTGGGCCTCGACCATCGGGAGGTCAGACAGTGGGACCGCCCCAGGGACAGGTGTATGCGCTGACTAGAGAGCAGGCCCAGGCAGCCCAGAGGAGGTGATCGCCGGTACGTGTCATTTATTTACGTACCCTGCTTTTATTTTGATAGATACAGGTGCCTCCCACTCTTTTGTGTCTGTTGGCTTTGTGGAGAGACACCATATTGCACGTCTTCTTACCCACGCCTCTCCTTGTCTCGACACCCACTGGAAAAATGTCGTTGCTGATCAGTTTATGGCAGATTGCCTCATTTATTTTGAGGGCAACGAGTTGAAGGCAGACTTGATCGTATTGGGTATGTCGGACTTCGACTGTATTTTGGGCATTGATATTCTGAACAGATATCAGGCAGTGGTAGATTGCCGGCAGAAGACAGTGAAGTTCAGACCTGATTTGGGTAGTCAGTGGACTTTCTATGGCAACGGTTCTCGTGCGAAGATTCCGTTGATTTCAGCGATCAAGATGACTCAGTTGTTGGAACGTGGCCACACGGGCTATCTCATCTATGCCGTGGACACGTCTGGAAAGAATAAGGAATTGAGAGTTGAGGATGTACCAGTGGTAGCAGAGTTTGCTGATGTATTCCCAGAAGAGATCCCAGGTTCCCACCGGCTAGGAAAGTTGAGTTTGGGATCGAGTTGTTACCGGGGACATCCGCTATCTCCCGTGCACCTTACAGGATGGCACCGGCGGAGTTGGGGAGTTGAAGGAACAGTTGCAGGATCTCCTTGACAAAGGATATATACGCCCGAGCGTATCGCCATGGGGCGCACCGGTTCTCTTTGTGAAGAAGAAGGACGGTTCGATGCGGTTGTGCATCGATTACCGGCAACTGAATAAAGCTACAGTAAAAAACAAATATCCTCTCCCAAGGATTGATGATTTGTTTGATCAGTTGCAGGGTACCAGATTATTATAGCAAGATTGATTTGAGATCCGGGTACCACCAGATTCGAGTCAGAGAGGAAGATGTGCAGAAGACAGCATTCCGGACTCGATATGGACATTATGAGTTCTTAGTGATGCCGTTCGGTGTGACGAATGCTCCAGCGGTCTTTATGAGTCTGATGAACAGAGTGTTTCAGCAGTACCTTGATCAGTTCGTCATCGTGTTCATCGACGACATTCTCATCTATTCCCGGAGTGAGGAAGAGCACGTGAAACACTTGAGGACAGTGCTCCAGATTCTTCGAGATCACCAGTTGTATGCCAAGCTCAGTAGTGTGAGTTTTGGTGAGCAGTGTAGTGTTTCTGGCCATGTCATATCGAGCAGCGGAATATCAGTGGATCCCAGGAAAGATCGAAGCTGTGATGGAGTGGGCTGCCCCACTTCTGTGCCTGAGATTCGGAGAGCTTCCTTGGTTTGGCCGGATATTATCGACGCTTCGTCGAGGGCTTTTCGAAGATTGCCAAGCCTTGACACAGTTGACCCAGAAGGAGTACCTTTCTTTTGGTCAGAAGCTTGTGAGGAGAGCTTCCAGGAGTTAAAGCATCATTTGACGACGGCGCCAGTGTTAGTGATCCCTACGGAGAACTCCAGATTTGTTTTGTATACCGATGCATCACTCCAGGGCCTTGGTGTGTACTGATGCAAGATAAGCATGTGGTAGCTTATGCATCGAGGCAGTTGAAGCCGCATGAGACTAGATACCCAGTCCATGACTTGGAACTGGCGGCTATCATCTTCGCCCCTGAGATTTGGAGCATTATTTGTATGGTACTCTTCACCTTTACCATAAACACGGATCACAAGAGCCTAAGTTTTTATTCACTCAGGCGGAGCTGAACATGAGGCAGAGGAGGTGGATGGACTTACTCAAAGACTAGATTTGTGAGATTGAGTACCATCCGGGAAGGCTAATTTGACAGCAGATGCTTTGAGCCGGAAAGTAAAGAGTTCTGCTGAGGACGTCATCCATTTGTCAGCCATGATGACCTTCTATTGCCATCTAGGCTATGACTTTGACATTGATGCATCACCTGTGTTTGTATCGACCTTGTTAGCTGAGCCAGATATCTATGAGAACATCAGGAGAGCTCAGAGCTCTGATGATGAGGTTCAGAGGT
>CAJQUN010002696.1:0-23642 GCA_907163345.1 Haberlea rhodopensis | reverse complement strand
AGTTGCAGAACGAAGGAACAGAACGCTTAAGGATGCAGCAAGGACAATGCTTGCAGATTCTGGTTTTTCCCAAAATTCTGGGGCAGAAGTTGTAAATACTGCATACTACACTCAAAATCGATCCATGATTAATAAAGAATTTAAATCTAACTCCATATGAAGTATGGACAGGTAACACCGTCTATCTCCCATCTTCATGTATTTGGTTGCAAATGTTTCGTTCACATAATGGTAAGAATCACCTTATAGCATTCGAAGCTAAGTCAGTGTTGGGGTTCAACAATTGCCTCTACTTTGTGATCGTCGAACACGTGGCGCTTGTGCCAGTGTATGGTTGAAAAGATTGATGTTGCCATTACCATTAACTATAGTTATTGGTAAAGCGGTAAGCGCTCGATCCTACAATTGGTATCAGAGCCAAGGTCGCTGTTCGATTCCGATGTGTGCGTTGCAGAGAGTGCAATTATTGGGGAGGGATTGTTGGGGTTCAACAATTGCCTCTGCTTTGTGATCGGTTGAACACGTGGCGCTTGTGCCAGTGTATGGTTGAAAAGATTGATGTTGCACCATTACCCTTAACTATAGTTATTGGTAAAGCGGTAAGCGCTCGATCCTACAATAGTCAGATAATGGAATATTCTTAGGATATTCATCCAATAGTAAAGCATTTCGCATCTTCAATAATCGAACCTTGACTGTAGAAGAATCAATAGTGTTTGATGAATCCTTGTGTATTGAGGATAACAAGAATTAATTCAAATCAGATGAAAAATATCCATCTCGAAGCTAACAGTGATGAGGAGATTGTAGCTAACAGGTCAAGAGATAATCCACCGGAACCTGAAGTACCAGATAGACCGGATCAAGGCACTGAAGTTCTTTCAGATCGAGCCGATCCGGAAGTTCTAATTCTAATATTAAAGCAGATGCTGGCAATGTTGCTACTACTAATCCGTCTGGACCAGATAATCCAATCAAGCTATCGATGGCCAAAGAGACATCCACCTGATCTAGTAATTGGAAATCCTTCTGCACCCATAAGAACCAGAGGACAGATGATGGATGAATTCACTCATGCCGCTTTCATATCTAATCTGGAAACCCAAACAGGTTGATGAAGCTTTGACTGATTACAACTGGATAAAAGCCATGCAAGAAAAGCTTAATCAATTTGAACAAAATCAAGTCTGGAGTCTAACCCCCAGGCCAAGTGGTTTGCCTGTTATTGGAACCAGATGGGTTTTCAGAAACAAGCTAGACGCAGATGGAGTGGTGTGGTTAAAACAAGGCCAGACTGGTGGCTCAAGGCTTCCGACAAGAAGAAGGAATTGACTTCGATGAATCTTTTGCACCAGTCGCCAGACTTGAAGCAATCCAAATATTTCTTGCATTTGCTACTTTTAAAGACTTCAAAGTATATCAAATGGGCGTAAAGAGTGCTTTTCTAAATGGTAAGCTTCAGGAGGAAGTCTACATTGAGCAACCCTCCTCGATTTCAGAACCACTCATTTCCATATCACGTATATCTACTGAATAAGGTAGTATATGGACTGAAACAAGCTCCAAGAGCATGGTATGACTCTGTCTCAACTTCTTCTGAACCACGATTTTAAGATTGGCTCAGTGGATAAAATTTTATTTAAATTTATTAAGGGGGAACACACATTATTAGTTCAAATTTATATTGACGATATTATTTTTGGTCAACTAACCCCAAACTATGCGAGAAATTCTCTAAGTTAATGCAGGGACAATTTGAAATGAGTATGATGGGAGAACTATCATTTTTCTTGGGTTTCCAAGTCAAACAGCTCAGCAATGGTATCTTTATCAATCAGACCAAGTATACCAAAGAGCTTCTCAAAAGATTCGGAATGGAGACTTGTTCAACTGCGTCAACTCCAATGAGTCCTTCAATTAAGCTAGATAAAGATGAGGGGGAACAGCAGTTGAAGTAACCATGTATCGAGGTTTGATCGGATCGCTATTGTATCTTACAGCGAGCCGGCCTGATATTACATTTTCAGTATGCATGTGCGCTAGATTTCAGTCTGATCCGAAGCAATCTGACTTTATTGTTGCTAAGCGCATTCTTAAATTCCTAAATGGATCTCAGAACGTTGGTCTTTGTATTCCAAAGATTCAAATTTCAGTTTAGTTGGATATTCAGACGCAGGCTATGCTGTTGTAAGATTGATCGCAAGAGCACCAGTGGCACCTGTCAATTTCTAGGTGAAAGATTGATCTCATGGTTTAGCAAGAAGCAAACATCAATTGCCACATCTACAGCTGAGGCGGAATATCATGCTGCTGGAAGTTGTTGAGCTCAAATGCTCTGGATTCAACATCAACTCAAAGACTATGGCATTCAAGCTGTTGTGTCTCCGATATTTTGTGACAACACCAGTGCCATTGCTATAACGTATAATCCAGTTTTGCACTCTCGAACAAAGCATATTGATATCAGACATCATTTTATTCGATATCACGTTGGCAAAAGGAAATTCGGATCAAACATATTTCAACAGACCAGCAAGCAACAGATATCTTCACCAAACCACTCCCTGAGGCTAAGTTTAATTATTTTCGTCAAATTCTTGGTTTAATAGACTTATCTTGATAATTTAGAGGTATCTTTCTTTTTGCTTTAAAGATTGTATACTGGTACAGATCTATAATACAACGATCAGAAAGACACAGACCAGTCCGAACTTTCAGACTGATCTCTGTCAAATCTGATATTATCCCATGATCTGTCTGGTCAACAACCAGTCTTTAATATAGTAATTGTTTAAACAGCCCGGACTGATCAAATTTTAAACCGCCTTATCTCTCTCTCATCCTGTCCGTTTATTTTGAATTACTTAAATATCAGTCATCGAGATACATACACGTTCTCTCTTTCTCCTATTTAGCGGGCTGAACATATCACTTTCATTTCACTTTTTACGAATTACTGCTGTCTGTTTCTAACTTCAATTTCACTTCAATTTCTCTTCCATTTCTCCGCATTCTTCATTACATATTCAAATGGCCACTATCACTCACAACTCTCTATCTGTTGAGTTTAATGAAATCTACAGGGCTAAAGATCCAGAAATGGTTTCCATGTTCAAATCCTTAGAATCTTTCGGATTAAGGAACTTTCTGGAATGCGGGACGGTGGTTTACGAGTCGGAGATTCGAGAGTTGTTCGTCAATGCTGTGTCTCAGAAGACGTTCATCTCCACCTCCATCAAGGGCAAATCTTTTGATATTTCTCAATCGACGCTGTCAAGACCTTTGGTCTTCCCAACACCGGACTGACTGAGTTTGGCCACATCCCTCAGGCCATTATCACCAATCTTCAGGGGAAAGTCTCTCTATTTTGGCCATAGACTGCAGCCATCCTTCAAGAAGAAGGAAATGTTGTTTCATTTTCAAGTTCTTTGTGAGATTGTTGGCAAGCCACTATTGGGAAAAGCCGGAAGCTATGACGTCGTCACTGTCGAAAAATTCCAAGCCATAGCTGCTATTCACTCCAGACAGAAGATGAACTGGTCCGCGATTTTGTTTGGAGTTCTGCTGAAAACAGTCATTGCCTCCAAACAGGCTGTCTGGTTTGCTGTTACTCTCAGCAAGTTATTGGAGACACTGGGCATTGAGCTGGGGAAGCCGTCTGCTCTCAGTCCCTTCGACATCAACCCCAAGGGTCTGGCACTACTTAAGTCCAAAAGTGCTCCACCCACTCCCTCTGATCTGGTAACTGTTAAGATTGAACGGGGACAAGAACAGGCTGTTGCTCGACAATGTAGAGTCAAGCGCAAACTGACAATCCAGACTGACTCAGAGGAAACCCAGTCTACCTCTGCTCCTTCATCTCCAGCCAAGCCTCCTCCAAAGAAGCCAAAAACCAGATCAACAAGCCCATATCAACCATCAACATCAAAACCTTACCTATCCTACCCTCAACAAAAAGCCACCCCTGCAACCCAAACTCCAACTCAACCTTCAACAATTCCATCCACTGTACCCAAAGTCACCATCCGAGTCCCTTCTGCCATCCCTGTGGTCAAGGGTATTGTTATCAAAGAATTGGGGGACTACACCCAATCAGGGATCAAGACCTCGTCTACCATCGGCACAGGCAAAGGCAAGGAAGTTCTAGCTGAGCCCCTCTCTTCTAAACCCAAGTCAGCCGATCAGACTGCAATCGACATCGCCGTGATGTTGAAGAGAAAGTAAAACAGCTCACTGTGGTATTTGATGAATGGGTTGCATACAGAACGGTCAACCACTTTGATCTGTTCTTCGGCAAGCTGAAGAGACTCCACAAGATGGAACAAGAATTCCTTAAAGGGACAGAAACTAATGATGCGGATTGCGGTACATCGTAAAGATTTTGTTCCAGGCTAACTACAGGCTCAGACTGGCAAATCTACTATTTGCAGCCAAAAAAGACGAATTTCGATGCCAACAATCCGACTGCCAAAGATGATGGAGCTGTCATTGCTCAGATGGAGATGGATATCCATGCTCTTCACTTGGCTGTTCATTTTCAACGACAGAAGCTTAACATATCCACTCCAGTTTCCAGCCGGATCACCCATCCGCGAGCAAGACTTTGGCCGAACCATTCATTGAGCCAATTCTTTCTGGTACCGCGGAGCGGCCACTGACTAATGATCCATCTGCAGCAGAGACTGAAGCCATGGATGTCCTGATGGACTCTCCAACCTTCCATCCCTCTGACATCCTCAGTCTCCCACATTCAGCACAGTCCAACCGCCGAACATACGACAGTTGTCTCACCACCAGATTTCGTCGATCCGGATCTGGTGGTGTCAACAGTTGTTGCAGCGCTTTACAGGTTGAGGAGCCTACCAGACCTATCACTCCTCCAGATCAGTCTGTTGAAGATTTGGCATTTTTGGAAGACTTCTCTTCGGACTTGGTTACTTTGATCCAGTCCGAAACACGCCAATCTGCCTTTTCCACAACCGTACCAGTTGAAGCAGCAGTTGATCTACCTGAGTCACCTTCTGATCACTCTTCGGACCATTTATCTGTTGGAGCCCCATCTCTGGCCAAGTCACTTCAACTCCTTTCTGATAACTTTCTATCTCTCTCTCAACGAGTCATAGAAGTTCATCAGAGTCAAATGTCTACATTCTTGGATTTTGAATCCTTCAAAGAAAAGATGACGGCTAACATAAGCGGCATTCAGCGTGGACTGAATGATCTGTTCTCTCAGCAAGCTTCATATAAAAAAGCCTGAGAAAATAACAGATCGAGCTGGCCACTGAAGTTCGGGCTTCCGTCGCCAAGTCCATTATTGCTCAGGACACTCGTCTGGATGCTATCAGCGCTCAGCTCGCGCAGATCGTCGATTTTCTTCAGGAGATTGCTGCTGACAAAAAGGGGAAAAGATAAAAGATTTCAAGCCAGCTCAGTCTTCAGTGAAGAAATAGATGTCTATATAAGTCAGACATGTCTGTAAATGTATATCATACTTTTATTCAATAAAAATCAGAGTTCTTATCTAAGTCTTAGTTCATTTATTTTGAACAAATTGGCTTAATCGATCCGAACTACAACTTAACTATGTTCATTTATTTTGAACAAGAAAAATTAATTGATCCGTAAGTATACGCTTCAGAACTTTTAAACGACTGAATAAGAAGACATAGAAGCTAGGTTTTGTCATCATCAAAAAGGGGAATTTGTAGTTCCGGATTCAAAGATGACAAAACGGATCAGAACGGATGAATGAAAAACAGATCAGACCGATCAAAGCCGTTAAACCATGACAAAAGCAGATCAGGCTAATATGGTCTATCGCAAAAATCAGAACGGATCGATGAACATCAGCCTGACCAGAGCGAAGCACGAGAACAGCTCAATAATAATCAGATCAGTGCAGACAAGGTTGAATAAGCGTCGTTCTTCAGTCCGAATCATTAACGGCTATTTATTGAAGCATTTAATGATGCAATTAATGGTGAAAAAGACCAAGGACTGAAGATTACCTTAAAAGGTAATAAGACAAAGAAGAGCTCACTTGACAGTCGCCGAAAGCATAGACCAGAATGGCAAGTGCCTAAAAGAATAAGACTGAAGTTTATTCAGAGACTGAGCAGAGTCAATAGTTGCACAGAAAAGGAAATAATGTCGTTGGTACAATCAACTATATAAGGATGCAACTAAAGAGCTCAAAGAGACTGACTGGTCGATCAAGAAACGAAACGAAAAGAAAAACCAGCACAAGCCTACAACTTCAGATATTCTTGAGCAGAACCACTTTCAGAAGATATTCATTTTATCAGTCTGCTCAAAGTTTTCATAAGCACAGCATATTGTAATATTTGATCATCATAGGATCATTGTGTGCATAGACAAGATCAGTCTGTCTTGTGTATTCTTTACTAAGATAGAGAAGTGAGAATCAATTGTAACTGTCAGACAGTGTGTGTCTGAACAGATCGAGAGACTAGGAGTTTCAGTCTGGTAGTGAGGTAAATCCAGCTGAATCGGGTTTGTACAATAGGATTGTATAAATCAAAGTCTTCTAGTGGAATCCTTCCTTAATTGGAAGAATGGGAGACGTAGAAGGATTACACCACCTTCGAACTTCCAGAAACACATTCTGTCTTTCATCATTCTGCACTACGTTATACTCTTTAAGCCATCGAGCCGTTCTTACTAGTCTAGAACAGACCGTTCTGCACTAAAATATTCAGTGGTCTGTTCTGCAGAAAAGTTGATTAAGAAATAGATTTCTTTCACTAACCCGAGAGAAATCAAAAAGGATTAATTTTATAGGAGTGTTCATTCACCCCCCTCTAAACACTCCCGACCGATCCTAACAAATAGTAATATTTTTTTATTTAGATTTTCAATTAACATCTCTTTATATTTATTTGTATGCATTTATATTATGAAATAAAGAAGAAAATATATTGAATTTGTGATGAATATTGGGGAAGATTTACAACACAAAAAAATAAAAAGAAGTTCAAAAAATTTAAAAAGAGTTTGAAAATAAATAAAAAAATTAAAAAAAAAAACAAAAAAAAACAAAACGAACCGGATCGAATCTATCCGGAACAGGTTGGAACCGAAACCGGATCCGATCCACTTCCTTAATGGACCGGACCGATTCCTTAACGGACCAGACCGATTCCGTGCTTAACGGATCCGAAACTGATAGGTTCTTGACTGGACCTGACCGTTCGGTCCGTTAAGCACCCTTAACCGTCTAAGACATACAAGTCATGTTCATCGGCACCCACATGGTGTAACCCTTCATGTTCACATGCACTTAGTACAAGACTTTGTGATGCCACTGTATAAGAAAATAAAATTGTGTGTCTGTTAATAATTATAGTTTATGGTCTAATGGTAAATGCTTGATCATGTCAAAGTTTATAAAATATAAGAAATTTTTACATTGCTGTCGGCAGCTGCCCAAAAAAACACTAATGACAATTAGTATTTTTTCGATAAGCTAAAGTTATATATATATATATATATATATATATATATATATATATTATATATATATATATATATATATATCATTGTAAGGACTACAGTAATTGAAGTATTAACTAATTAATGTGTCATTGTAAGGACTAACAGTAATTGAAGTATTAATTAATTAATGTGTCATTGCAAGTTTGTCACGCAAAGAACAATCAGTTGATTGCCCTTTTCTTGATTCTATTATTAATTTTTTTTGTTATTAAGATTATATAGAACAACACCCATACATAACTTATACTGCGAGCATTAAAAAGGGTTCATAAAATTTATGATGTCCCAAACAAATGCAACACCAAGGGATATCACTAGAAAAATATTCTTGTGATTTTAAGAAGTGCGAATGAAAACGGTAATTATATGTCGGTTACAAATTAATTAGAACATGTTTTTAGTATTTTCAATTACATGTAGAGATGTAACTTTCGGCCAGGTCGCCGGCTTGGCCCAACCTTACCCGCCAAATAAGAAAGTTGGCCAGTATTTTTTGGGCACGCCAGAAGGTGAGTCTATACTGGCCAACCCGTTTGGGCCACTGGTTTTGGCCTGTTGGCTCGCAGGTTGGTTCTTTTAAAAAAATTGTTATTCCTTTTTGTTTTAGCCTCATTTCATAAACAGGAACTCAATATGACATTGAAGAATCCGATCCACAATATATTTTTCACTTGATCGTGCTTGAAAGTTGCAACATGCATTCCAAAAATGAGTAAATTGATTCTTTAGTCTAGTATTTTTAGTAGCAGCGTTATGACTAGATAAAACCTGAAGTAATTTCCAATATTCTCCTAGCATCAGTTACATGCTCTCGGCAAGTTCAGTTGGAATTCATTTCTGAAGTTTTTTTTAAAAAAATTAATTTTTTTTAATTTTCGACGGTTAGACCAGTCTCAACCCGCGGCCCGTCTCGGGGTTGGGGTTTCCCAACCCGTCTAGACGGACCATTTGGGCAGTATGTTAGGCGGGCCAGTCTGTTTGGATCGGACTGATCCGTTTGACAGCTCTAATTACATGCATGAAATAAGTGTTTTTTATCCATTTACTTAAAATAATCAGAGTAACTAATTTAATGGTGTGATGCTTGATAAAGATATACATAATTATAGATAGTATAGATATATTTAAAAATAAATCTTAAACATGAAGAATATAGTTTGTGTTTCATTATCTTTCGCCTATTTTTTTTTTATTAGGCAAATATTTATATCAAATACAGTACAATGCGAAGGGTACTCTTGCCATTAAATTCTTAATCACGTGGTGAAGGAATATATTAGATCAAGCTTAATCCGTAAGCATCATTAAAGTGAGGCCATTAAAGTCTTAATCACGTGGTGAAGGGATTAGATTGGCATTAGGTGATAAATCACATCGTGTGGAGCACTAAGACATATCCTTGCCACATTATTTTTCGTGATTTGACTAATCTAATTTATTTTATATTGACATTAAAGTCTTATTATTATTTAATTAATAAAACAAGAGGGCATTAGAAAAAAAACTATCTTTGATATATTTAAGTGAACTACCGAAATTAACCTTCAAAATAAAAAAAAATGTAGAATCATAATAGGTTATATTGTAATTTTCTATCCTTTCAAATTTAATCTCATAACTTTACCTCCACTAACTTTACTATATTTTTCATAATCTTCCGTAACTTTATTTAGATTAATCCTCCTAATTGACTAAATTTTACTATAATAAAATAATTTTAGTGATTAAATATATTACTTACACGCAAGTGTGTGCTGAAATTGCTACTATATATATGTCTTGGAATATTTATATATCAATTTTTAGAATTGTTTAAACAATTTGTGCTATTCAATGAAATTTCGATTAAAATATATGTATGCATCCCAAATCCATAATCCAAATAGGCAGTTCATTTGAGTCACCTCCAGACGTGTTGGAAAAACCTCAACCCGACCTAACCCAAGACAGGTTGTGGGTTAAGCATACCAACCTACCAAAAAAATAAATAATTTATTAGGTTTTAAAGAATTAAAATTATTAATGAAATATTTTTTATTAATTAATCCAAAATTTATTGTAATTAATCATTGATTGATATAGATGAGCCAATTTAACCCAGCCCGTCCCAACTAGGCAACTCAGATGGGCTGGCCCGTTTAGGCACGCTTGTAGAATGGTTGAAAAATGAGGAAATTACACATAGGTACCATTTTTCAAAACATGTTTCAACTAAATCTAGCAAAATATTTGCTTTTCAACTAAATACATCTTGTGAGAATCTTCTTTCAACTAAGTCCATTTTTATAAAACCCTAATCTGATTAGTCATTTAATATTCCTAAAATACCCATAGTTGAATTATCTCTTCATCATCGTGAGAATTGGTGATGGTCGCGTGTTCTGGGAAAGCAGCAATGGTGGTTAGGCGTATGGAGCAGTGGCGGTGTTGCGGTGGAGGCGGCGACGACTCCTTTTTTCGTTTTGCCAATATCATTATTCTCCAACCACAGAAAACCGACATTTTGTTTCAATTTTGTTTTCTGTTTTATGGTATTTTGGATTTAATTAACATTGAACTTTTATTTCAATTTTGGTACACATTATGTGTTTGTTAAAATGTCTCTTTGCGTAAACAATTTTTTTTAGCAAATTTGGAAAAGATAAACAACATATCATCTCATTCCAAAGGTTTTGATTTATTTTTTTTCCATTTTCATTTGTTTATGTACAACATACCAAGTAAAAAATAGATTCTAAAATTCCATTTTCATTTGTTTAAATACTGTTTTCATTTATAAACTTTCAGACATCATGTCACTACATTAGTGGAAGGATCTATAATAACATAAACGATGCGTATATCAAATTCCTGACAATATATTAGTGAGGTAGCACTATCTTATCTTCCCAAATCAAAGTTGAAGAACTAACAAGCTTAAACATGCAAGCAACACATACCGATGCATGTAAATTACATGCACCGCTAGTCTATCGGTGCATGTAATTTACATGCACCGATAGTCTACCGATGCATGTAAATTACATGCACCTGTAGACTCAGCATCTGTAATATATAAAAAAACTTCAAAGTTAAGTCACGCATGTGTAATATTTTATCATTTGAAAATTATATACTTTTGTTATGAGATTATTCAATAATTTATCATACATTATATACTCATTCATAATAAAAATTTAATTTCTAAAATAATATATTATATCTTTAATTTGTTATAAGATCAACAAGCAAGTAACACATAGCGAACACAGGTGCATGTAATTTACATGCACCGCTAGTCTACCGGTGCATGTAATTTACATGCACCGCTAGTCTATTGGTGCATGTAAATTACATGCATCGATAGTCTATCGGTGCATGTAAATTACATGCACCGGTAGACTCAACATTTACATTGGCTCTCAAATTACATATCAAATAAGTATCATACAGTAAGTGTTAAAGACGTTCACAAATAACACTTAAAAATTAAGATACGTATGTGTAATATATTATTGTTTGAAAAATAATATACTTTTTGTTATGAGATTATTCAATAATTTATCGTATAGTATATATTCATCCATAATAAAAAATCTAATTTCTAAAATAATATTTTTTGTTCTTTAATTTGTTATAGACCAATTGCAAAAATTATAGAATGAAAAATTAATTCACATTTTTATGATTTGATCATTGTTATTTAGGAATTAGATAAAAATAATAGTATATTAGTACATCACCGCCTACAGGTGCATGTATTTACATGCACCGATAGATTTTAGCAAGTCGGTGCATGTGAATTACATGCCCGCTGAGTCTATTGGTGCATGTAAATTACATGCACCGATAGACTTTTATTATATTTAAGCAAACAAATAGTTATATAATTTTGAATATGAAACATTTTTCCCCTCATTATTTTTTTTTTAAATTAATAGCAAACTGACATAGCATGCTCGTGATGTGAAATAACAAACTGAATACGAAAGCAACATCTAATTCTAAAGGTGCATGTAACTTACATGCACCTTTAGACCTATCGGTGCATGTAAATACATGCACCGATAGACTCATGAATTGTTGGTGCATGTAAATTACATGCACCACTTAGTCTATCGGTGCATGTAATTTACATGCACCGATAGACTCATGAGTTGTTGGTGCATGTAATTTTACATGCACCAATGGTTTCAATTTCATTACATTCTCAAATTTTCATTCAAACAATTCATCGAACATCTCAAATACATTATAGTTTTGAGTTTTACATTAAAATTCTACAAACAATCATTACAATAAAATTGAAATTCATAATAAATTAAATTTTCATTCAAACAATTGATCGAATCTCAAATACATTATACTTTTACGTTTACATTAAAATCTAGAAACAGTCATTACAAAACTTTGAAATATAAAACAAATCAATCGGTAAATAGACGATAAACAGAAGAATGAGATGATTTGTCTTCTTGCACATCCTTTTTGTTTTCGTTTATTCGCGACCAGTGCGCGCAGCTCCGACGCCATGGGAGGAGCGACAATTTCCGACGATTAGCGTTGGTGGTTGGGACATTGGTGGTGTGAGGTGTTAAGATTAGGGTTTTGGATTGAAGGATGTGATTCAAGGGATAGAAGGCTATTTTGGTCATTTTAACCAAAAGTGGACCTTGTTGAAAGAATTTTTTTGGGGTGACTGGGCTGAAAAATCTTTTACCAATGGTACCGGACCCCCGAAATTTTCCCTTGAAAAATTCTGACCCAACCCACCTATTTGACTGATCAAGTTTGACCATCTCGACGGGCTTAGCACATTATGACGGGTCTACACTCATTTGAATATAAAAGCCTCAGGTCCATAATGGGTCATCACCTGATTTGGATTGATAGCATGTAGGCTCGAGAACTGGATTGGTGATGCTGTTGAAGACTTTACCAATCACTTGGGCTCCAAAGAGTAAGATACCATTTGGCCCAACAAGCTACTCCTGCTCCAAGGCTTCAAAATCGGGTAAATGGGCTTGGATTGCTAATTTCTGATGTGCTGAATCTATGTCTCTTATTCAAGTCCATGTTATGGCAATTTATTACCTTATTTAAGCCCATTTTTTGCCATTTCCTATGTTTTTTCTTTATGTATAGGTTTCTGTTGGCTTCCTTGTACCCTTGTTTTTGTTTGTCATGTGAAACCAAGATTGTTTTAGGATGCTTACTGAAAGAAAATATCACAAGTTCCTGCAATTTTCAGATCAATTGAACCAAATAAACACTAATACGACAAGGAAATGTATTCGAAACGACGATATAATAATTTCGTATTTATCACTTTACATTCTAGTTTCCTATTTTATTCATCTTTGGCTTTTTGAATCAGTCTTTACCCAATAGTTTGCCTTTGTCAAAAAGAGAGAAGCACCTTCCAGTTTTCTAATATAATCTTGGCTCCTCGTTGGAATTAAAATATTAGTGATTCGCAGCAGTAATTCAACAACTTTGGTTCTTAATAGAAAGAACCTTGAGATAGAAGTGGTGACAGGTTAGGCAGAAAACATCACCTTTTTTCCCACAAAAACTTAGAACTTTAATATCCCAATCTCCATCACATTACTGAACTCAATTTCCTTCTTTTTTTTTTATTTGAAATATGACTTCTTAATATAGTTTTTAGGGTAAGTTTAAAAAATGGTCCCAAAGAATATAGACTTTTCCATTAATAGTCCCAGCTTTTAAGACTAATCAAATATAGTCCCACAATAATTATTTATAATAAACAAACAGTCCTGGATAAATATGTTTTAACAAAATTTAGTCCAGTATAAATTATTTTTCAAACTTTGAGACAACTTTTGATTAAAAACAAAAGTTTGGGATTAGAAAACAAAAGTTTGGGAATATTTTTTATTAAAAGTAATCTCCATGAAACTATACTGATTAGCGATAAAATTTTGGGACTGATATTGCTAGATCCATCGGCATAAATTTTGGCCCCAAAAATGGTGAATCGACATGAATATAATAATAGAAAATTTTACACACAAAACAAGCCTGATCTTGTCGACATAGTGGGTTTGTCTGTATTCTGAGTTTGACGCGTTTTTAAGCTTGAAAAATCAAGCATAAATTCTGATAAAATAAAATTTATTTTTAATGACTGTTGACTTTGACTTTAATCATGTGACCAGACAGTAAATATATTCTTACGTTATTAAAAAAATATTTATGAGGGATAATGGCCGCAATCATCGGTGAGCTTTCAAACTTACAAGAGGGTTTGTAGTCAACCTATTCTGGTTCAGCTCTTCATCAGTCTATCTTCTCCTCTTTTTCACCAACTCTTTTAAAAAAATATTATTTTCTTTTTCATGCATTGGCATATAGTTCCTGTAACCTATATTTGGGATACACAAATAAATGGTATAATATATGACAAAAATGCTGTTGACTCAACTGATGCAGTTTCTAAAGAATACATATAAATTTGATGGTTTTATTTAATTGTGTGGAAAAGAGTCAAACATCTTGTTTTTGACTTTGGGTTTGCATCGTAATCGAGGAAATATGTTGTTTAGGGTCTTTATTTGTATATGTTAATTGCAAGAATGGAGCTGAGCCTCTCAGGGAATCTGACCTAATTTTCCATGCATGCACGCAGACAAACATTCAATGTATATGTATGTTTTACAACTTTATGAAATGGTAGTTCGATTTTTCAGGTAAAAAGTGTCGGTCAGAAAATAAAAATAAGAAAATTTGTTGAATGTTTATCTATAGATACTCTTGAACACCTTGTATCAGACATAGGTCGTTGGTGTTTATCTAAATTAAATACACATTTAATAAGTTTTTACGACATTGAAGTTAATTTTCGAAAGGGGAAATACGTTAAAACATTATAACGTCATGTAGTTTGTATGCATTCATAGTTCAGTCCCTAAAGTTTCAGTGACCCAATTTAGTACTAAAGTTTTAAAAAAATCTCAATTCAGTTCTCGCTGTTAAATCGCGCGTAAGAAGCAAAGGGAGAGGGATTGCATGGGGAAGTGTATATTGGTGTTTATTCTTTCCATTTTATATATGCTGCTTTGGTGCAACATTGATGTAGTAGAGTAGTGTACCTCCCTATGAGAAATGTAACTTCAGTCATCCCCCTCTCCATCTCCTATGTACGTATAGGCAAACCAAACATGCATGCCCTAAAATTTCTTGTTTGACTAGTTTTTATTGTGGCCACTATTGAAGCAGCACATTGATCTACTTCTATATCAATATGTACATGCCAATAGTACTCATAATATAGATTAGGTTTTTGATATGGTTCAGAGAAATTGATCTTTTGTAGCTAATTACTTGGTCAACGATTGGTTTCTTAAACCACTTGTTTGTCTATGAGCACATTGATTTGTATATGGGTTAGAGTACTCTATTAATAAGTTTGTCTTATCTAAAAAATAGTACTCATAATTTATATTACCCTTTATATATATATATTAGAAGATACAGGAGTGAATTAAGAAAATCTAACGAAAAATAAATAAAAAGAAGGCGGAATTTATGAAATATTGCTTAGTCTTCATTAGGAACTTGAGTACCGAGTGGATCTTTTTGTTTTTGGGTTTTTTAGAATTTGAAAGTGAGAACTCGTTCCCTTTTCAAACTTGCTCGCATTCGAGTCAAGAGATATACATAGGCACATTCCGAAACTCGACTCAATCTCAAAAATGTATGAATAGTTTTTATAAGGATGATCTAAACAAATCGAGTTCGAATTCGAACTTTAGCTCAATCTAAATTCGAACCAAAAGTAGTTCGATTTTCGAAATTTGAGCCGACTGAAAAAAATTCAAACTATAATATTGAAAATCACTAATGTTTGATTCCATACTTTAGTCTAGAGATGTTTAGGCAAGTATATATAATATTACCTAACCCCTTAGCTAGACGGGGTTTTCATTTATCTATTCCACATATGCCTCCCCTACACAATGATAAAAAAAAAAACAAGGTAATATCAATACTAAAACAAATGTCAATTATATACCTAATTGAATTACTTTTATTGATTAAATTTGTAATTTATTCCTATGTGTCCAAATTTCATTATGTATTTTGTTAATTTGTCTTTTAATATTTTGATTGCAATGTATATCTTATTAGGGATGGATTTTCTTGATAATGATTGATATAATGATTTAAGTTTTACAGTTAAGGGGTATCGATGGATTCTCTCTCTAACTTTTATTTTCCATTAATAAAATAAATGGCATCATGACATCTTTATTAAAAAAACGAAGCAAAAAAAAAAAACTGTATATTTATTCACATCTTTGTATAAGCTTCCTTCAATAGATTTTAGCTTAGTCACCTCTCATGTATTATCGTCCTTTTGCTTTCAATAGAATTACTCCTTGTGCAATTGGTTTTGAAAAGAAAAATGGGGCTTTTGTAGTATTATTAATATTGCAAACGTTTAGTATTTGTATGAATTAATTTTGAGTAAATTGCAGAAATGGTCTCTAAAAATAATGTTTTTGCAATAATAGTTGTTGGGAGCGATGTATCCAATAATTCTTCTGTACGCACTTGAACGGATGTGTGACATAAACTATCTAAGGTATAACAAGCATGATCATTGGTACTCACGTGGTGCAACTCCTCATTTTCATTTGTCGCTTAGTACTGGGATTGTAAAAGGAAATAAATATGTGCATCTGCTAATGAGCAAGTTTTTGGCCTAATGATAAGTATTTGATCATAATAATAGTCCAAACTTTTGGGACTAAACAAATATAGTCCAACATAAATTCTTTTTTGCTAAAAAAAAGTTATCTCAAAAATAATTTTTACGAGACTATATTTATTTAGTCCCAAAGTATGAGACTATTATTGTAAAATAATATTATTTAGTGGGGCCATGTTGTACACATTAATTATATTAGACTATTTAATATTTTAAAGACCATACTAAAAGAAAGATATATTTTTTTAGAAAAAGAAGTATTTCAAGAGTCTGCATTCACTCCTGCGATAATGAGGGATAACTTCGAGCATCTTTAAATTTTAAAAAGGGGAAGTATACATGATCATTCAGGTTCATGTAGAGTTGCCTATAAATAATATTTTTCATGAATATTTAACAAACTTGAACAATCAGTCTTGTGACTTTTTTGTTTATATTTGAGGAAGGGGTTAACGGGTCTTGAACTTGATATCTATCCCAATTTTGGGACACGTGGTGCCACTCGAGTTAAATGCCCGTGGCTCGATCTTGTCGACTTGATGACCGAAAGTTCTTGATATTCAAATTCTTAATAAATTATGTAATCTCATACAGAAGAACAAAATCTGGCTTGGTATCATTTTTAAAAGCTTAAATATTCAGTGGATTGGAATAAATAGTTGTTGTGTGGAATCTGGGGCCGTTTATCAAAAGACCAATAATTGCTAATACGATTAGTTTAGTAACTGTCATGTAATGGATGACGATTACAAGTTAAGCAAAAGGGATTTTGTATGTGTATTTATTCAATGTACCAACAAGGGTTTTATATATATCTTACCTAAAGTCGCACTTATTATTGAGATAATTGAATACAATTAGGAATTATCTGTTGTCTCGCCTCTAAAAAAGTTTTATTACAACTTTTGAACTCTAGTTTGAACAATAACGGATGAACACATATAGAATAGTTGCATTACAATCACACACATTTAGTTTGAAATAGATATAGGGAAAACTTCAATCGTCTCCCCTGTGATTTCAATAAAAAAAAATACATAACATGGGAGGTTATTGTAAATGTTTAAACTAGAGGGGTGAAATCCATTATTGTTCAAACTAGAAAGGATCTATTAGTCAGAGCATGTGTTGGTTTGTGTAGGATCGAACGCTTACCGTTTTACCAATAACTATAGTTAAGGGTAATGGCGCACATCAATCTTTTCAAACATACACTTGCACAAACGCCACGTGTTCAACCGGTCACAAAACAAGAGTAATTGTTGAACTCCAACAATCTCTCCCCCAATAATTGCACTCTCTGCAACTCATGGGAATCAAATATGCGACCTTGGCTCTGATACCAATTGTAGGATCGAGCGCTTGCCGCTTTACCAAAAGTTATAGTTAAGAATAATGGCGCAACATCAATCTTTTTAGCCATACACTGGAACAAGCGCCACGTGTTCGACCGATCATAAAGTAGAGACAGTTGTTGAATCCAACAGTTTGTTTGACATATAACCTTGTCACATTTGTTTGTAATATGATCTATTGTCTTCTTTTATTATTATTCTTTTTTACAAATTAGCCTCCACGTTTACAATGAATATATAAATTGAGAATGTCGTGCAAATATATATTCCTAAGAGTATGATAATTTTTTTAAAAATTGGCATGATTGTATATCAAAAGCTTAATCAAATCAAGCTTTATTCTCTAAATTTCTCCACCACATGTTTGTTGCCACCTGGTCTATTTTCTTAATTGTCACGTAGGGTGTGTAGAAAAGTAAGTAGTCCAAATTATACTAGGCCTAAAAATTTACTAAATAATGGTCCAATTATTATTATTATTATTATTGAGAGAGGAGAGGACTAAGATTATAGATTTCTAGCACCGTTGTAGTTTAATAGGTTGCAAAGTTGATGGTCGGCATGGAGTTATTGGCTGACTTATACATGTCGAAATAGATGCATGCTAAAGGACATCAGCTTCATTAAGGAAGCTCGAGATCATTTGGAAAATAAAAAATAGATGCCTAATTAGACCACAACTTTATTTCTAAGCCTGACATGATTATTCATTCGACTGAATGCTATAACTTAAGGGTACAAAAGAAGAAAAAGGAAATTTAAATAAAATGTGGGAATCTTGATTACTTTTTTATAATTATTATTTAGAATGAATGTGATAAGTTGGCTTCTATAGATTTTTGCTTACCTACCTTTAATCAGTTAAATTTTGGTCTTAATGCAATAATTTTTTTTTTAGTCACATTCAGTTGTCATAGTACTGATACGATGATGGGAATATTGTTGATATGACACCAAATATTATTGATATATCCAGTTAATATAGAGAAATCATGTGTAATTAGATTAAATGTGCAAAAAAAAACAAATTTATTATATTAATATCAATTTTTTACCAATTAGATATGCAAGTCTATATAAGCCAATTTACATAACCAATTTGTTTTTTTCTCCCGAATAAAATTGAGTGTGATATATATATGTGATATATATATATATATATTAGATCCACTATTACAAAATGGTGTTGGAATGCCCGTATGAAATATATATGTAAACATCATGTGTGTGGTCTTTCTTATACAAATGATAACCAATGTTTTGAAAATTGGATCGGACGGCTAATTCAACCGATTTAACCAGTGAATGGGCTTGGTTCGATCGGTTGACCCTCTAAAACCAATCTTCTAAAAAACCTATGGGAAACGGTAAAAGACCTGCCCAACCAGTGAATCGGTCGAAAGTTAAACGATTGGTTCCTTAATTTTTCTTTCTTTTTTTTAAATTTTTATTTTTTATTTTTTGTTAAAATTATAAATCAAGAACAAAAAATTATTATATATAATTTATTGTTATTAAAATAATTATAAAATTATATTTTATCTATGCCTTTATCAAAAAATCCATATAATTTCATACATGTGTTTTCTATATTATATATAAACATGGTTATCACTTCATAATTTTTAAAATATTTTCTTTGGGGCATTGTTCTTTTTGGGAATTGCTTCTTGTTGTTTGAGGTGTTTTTTTTTTTTTTATGTTGGATATTTGGTTTGATCTGATTTTTTAAGTTTGAAATATTATATTGGTATAATGATATTTTTTATTGTGAACATCTTGAAATTATCGCAAATACATAGTATATATATTTACAAAAATTAAAATAGATATTATATAATATTGATGTCATCATCAGTTAATCACTCGAAAGATCGAAGTAAGGATGGTTATCTTTATATTAAGGATGGATCTTGTTCCTTCTCGAGCAACCCAAATTAACTTGAGTATGTAGGAAGTTAACAAAGGTCAACTGGTCGGGTAAATGTATTTTTAATTCCACAAAAGCTGAAAATAAATAATTCAAAGTGGGAGGTAATATTTATTATTATCCAAAATTTAATAATATCCCTATACTTTGAACGAGTCAATATATATTACAATAATAAATAAGTTCATTTCCTGTTGATTAGGTAGAATTTTAAAGGGATGCAAATTGCCTTTAATCATACTCTATTTACTGAATTTGGGGTGATTGCCGACAGTGTAATTATAGTTTATTTGACTGCTAGTTAGTTTTTTCTATATATATATATATATATATAGATGCCTTTTAATTAACACATTTATATCATTCGAATGTTTGAATATGTATATTTATTTTCCAAATGAAATAAATTACAATGAAAGAAGTAGAATCATGGCTGAACAAATAAAGTAATAATTAATTATTGGTTGCTCGATTAATATTATGATAAATATAATATTATAAAAGTTACAATTTCTTTTAATTTGGTCGAAACATATGTTGTTAGGTGGGAAATGAAAATCTAAAACCTTTGCAGAAGCATAATTTGAACCAAGATTATAATTCTTATATATATTGTTAAGAATAACTTTTTAAATTTTTAAATTGTTTGAACTACTATTGTCACGGCCTGAAACTGAGCATGTGACATCGGTATTAATTCCAAATACAATTCAAAATCAACAAGCCTCGCGGTACAGATTTCGAAACAAAATCAGTCTATTTATTCAATAAAAATAAATGTCCTCACAACTCGTTCTTATCTGGGGAGTGGAGGTAAGGTGCGAGTGTTTGGAAAAACACTCAGCAAGTTGGGGCCAATCGAATGTGACAAAATATATATACAATATGATTTTCAAAACATGCAACAAATAAGAACAGAAACGATATGAACATAGAACAGAAAGTGAACTGAATTTGAGGTTCCTTAGAGCCAGAACATATAAGAGGGTCATGTATCATATAGTAAAGTAAGCACAAGAAATCATCTAATTTTCATCTGGTACTGATATCAGTTCTATAGATTTAACCATCATAGAGATAATGTCAGAACATCGGATCACCCACGAATAAAGGGTAGCCTTTCCAGAACAACGGTTAACCACTTATCAAGTCAGAGCAACGGTTATAACCCCACCGCATCAGGGTCAGAAATAGAACTCATAATTCCTAACCAACTGGATTTCGATATTTAAATTGCTTCAAAATTACTTGTTGGATTCAAGAGGTGGCTCTCGTTTGCATATCACTTTGCTCTTTGGGCTCAAGGGGTGGCTCTCATATGTAGCACTTTGCCCCGTAGGTTCAAAAGGTGACTCCCACACTACGTAGCACTTTGTCCCGCTGATTCAAGAGGTGGTTCCTACACACGTAGCACTTTACTCCACAAAGTCATTTCGTTCATATCATATCACATATTGTAGATTTAAAAACATATTCTTTGCATTTTCATGTTCATACGAGACTTTAAAACATATTTTATGATTTCTAAAACGAAGGATAATCGTATATCGATGTCTAGCACACATAATCGTCATTTCATCCATAGGACTCAATCACTCTCGGACTGAAAATCAGCTATTTTTCTCCCTTGATTTGCTCTTTTGATTTCATCAGATTGGGGTCCCGATTTTGATTCAATCTGATCATCTACCATAAATATGGTTGAGACGAAAGTGAAGCCAACATCATTTTATTGTGCCCTTCCGGCTCAATGCATCTGTCATTTTAGTTGCCTTGCCCGGATTGTAATTTATTGTGAGATCATAATCCTTTAAAAGTTCAATCCGTCGTTTCTGCCTTATGTTCAATCTTTCAGAGTAAACAAATATTTGAGACTTTGATGATCCCTGAAGATTTCGCAATTGGCGCCATAGAAATAATGTCTCCAAATTTTCAAAGTGAAACCACCACTGCCAATTCAAGGTCATGTGTCGGATAGTTCTGCTCATGTAGCTTAAGTTATCTTGACGCATGTGCAACCACTCTCACCAATGTACACCAAACGAATTGAGAATTCTTTTGTGTGAGTTAGGTAAAGGGTACAACTATATCGAGGAAAATCCTTCCACAAACTTTCGATACTAGCCAGCTAATCCTAAGAAGTTTCGAAACTCTGTCATGGTCTTTGGCATTGGCCATTCCAAGATTGTCTCTACTTTCTTTGGATCTACGGACACGTCTGCTTCTGATATAATGTGTACCAATAATGCTATATTGTCCAGTCAGAATTCACATTTCTTCTCCCTTTAGGTCTGGAGAGTAAGACAAAGATGCTCCTCGTGTTTTTGTTTGCTCGACAAATATACGAGAATATCATCGATGAACACCACAACGAAGTTATCCAGGAATGATTTGAATACCAGGTTCATCAGATCAATGAATGCGGCTGGAGCATTCGTCAGGCCAAACAACATCACTTTGAACTCGTAATACCCATTTCTGGTTCGGAAGGCAGCCTTTGGAATGTCTTATGCCATAATGTTGAGCTGATGATAGCCAGACATCAAATCGAGCTTAGAAAAGACCACAATCTCATACTCTCGTCTTTATTCTTGACAAACCATATCGGAGCTCCCCATGGAGATACTCTTGTTCTGATATGCTTTTATCCAAGAGTTATTGAAGTTATTCCTTAAGCTCTTTCAACTCTGCCGAAGACATTGAGTATGGTGCCTTTGAAATTGGTGTAGCATCTGATACCACATTGATATCAAACTCCACTTTACGATCTGGGACAAATCCTTACAGCTCTGCAGGAAAGATATCCGGAAATTCGTATTATATGCGGTACAACCTGGAAGGCAATGAAGGACGGTGAAGAAGTTTATGAACTTTCATGTCTAGTAAACAATATAATATATATTTATTATTTAAAAATTAATAATATTTGACCACAATGTAAGTTATGTAGACATTCTAGATTATATACATGAATGTCAACCCCATCTATTTTTTTTTTTAGATTCACCCATGAGGAGCTTCCACCCTCATATTGGGGCTGGTGCCACTAGAGCCAATGGCTCATGGTGTCAATCCATTTATCAAAAGATTAACCAAAATGGTGACACAATGCATGCATACATACATATTGCATATATATACCTTTCCCTATTTTTCTCCACCAATGACACCATCTATTGTCCAAGTATTTAGTTAATAATTCGCTTGATAATACTAAGAAATTTTTATTTTTAAATAAATTATGAAACTTCACTTCCAAATATGAAACAATAAATATTGAATAGTCAACATTCGTAAAATAACATAGATTTTTTGTCCAAACATCACAATGAAAAGTGCATCGTAGTAGCATCAAATGCTTATCTCTTTAAGAAAAGATATAGCTAATGGTAATGGTTTAACTCCAATCTTTTAAACCGTATCGCAGTTTAAATGTCATTTTTGATAGCTCTCCAAACAAAGATAGTATTGTATCCCAACAATGATCATCCAAATACTTATACTCTTTATAAAGAATCGGACACATTACATTGGTTATGATACCAACTATAGGATCAAATTTTATTTTACCAAAAGTTATAGCCAATGATAATGGTGTAACTCCAATTTTTTTTTAAAACCGCACAATAGCTCAAACAACAAGTTTCGATCGTTTTCTAAACAGCAGCACTATTGCATTCAACATACATCCTATATCTATCTATATCGTTTTAAAATTATGGGAATAACGTACGATTTAAAGAAAGCTATATATATATATATATATATATATATATATATATATATATATATATATATATAATCTTAGAATAAGACAATTCGAGGCTCAAAAGTGGGGCAATCAAAAGCGTACAATGAAAGATATAATAAATAATTAACGCCGAAACCGCGTTGGTGCTGCATGTGCAATGTCTCCCACATTTTATGAATAATAATAAATAATAATATATAAAAATTGGATCCTTCTCATCTTACTATATTATAATGCCTAAGCCACCTATACTAACTACTTTGGTATGACAAATTTGAAATTACCAAATTACCCCCTTCAATGGTTTGGTTGTAGTTCTGATGTATCTTTTAAATTGTATATAAATCAATATATATATCTTACTATATTATA
>CAJQUN010002695.1:0-23652 GCA_907163345.1 Haberlea rhodopensis | reverse complement strand
GTCGCTTCCGTCTTCATTCTTCAAGCCGTTCTTCACAAAAATTGAGAGAAAATTAGTCTAATGTCTAAACTATGTTCTCAAGTCTGAATTATGGTGCTTAGAGGCTGATAAAATCGAGCATATCAAGTAAAGTATGGCGGGTTAGGTTAAAATCCTCCAAAAGATGATAAAACTCTTAATTTCCTTATTTTCTCGAACTCTGAAGCGAACGATCTCTTTAAGCTAGCGATCAATCGCTGCTTTATTTTTTTCGGCGAAATCTTCGGGCGATCGATCGCCTCTTTCTAGCGATAGATCGCTTGGCTTCAGTGTATTTTGGCGATCGATCGCTCCAATTGTAGCGATCGATCGCTAGCTCGTAAAATTTATTGCTCAACTTTCTGTCCAAAGGCGATCGATCCCCTCTTCCATGCGATCGAACGTAATCTTCCTCGCAGTGTGCTAGACCTGCCGATTGATCCTCCAAAATCCCACAAAAACCTTGAGATCCTCAACCCCAACCTTATCATCTATACCCACATACCCAAACTCTCCTACAATTTGAAGATTTAAACATTAATGAGCATGAAGAGTAGTCAGCTACCTTTTAAACGGCATATAACAAATGAGATACGTTACTGTTGAATAATTAGATAAAGATTTAGTATTTAAATCTTGTGTTTAAACTTGGTAGGATAATATATAAGTTTGGTATGATAATATTATCTAGAGATTTGATTTGATTTGATTTAGATAGAGATAAATCAGGTAGTTTACTTCTATTAATCTTTATATTCACCTATAAATAGATAGTCATAGTAACTCTTTTATTATTCAATTAATAAAGAGTATTTTCAACTCTCAGATTATTATTTTCTACAGTTACTCTGACAAGAAATTTAAAATCTCCTCATCTCAGTTCGGAAGAAAACAAATTAGTTTTCCCTTGGAATCGTGTGACTACAGCCCCATAGAATCTCGGTTGCCACAATCAACAAATGCGACCCATCTCCTTCCGGTTGAACGAAAGTTTTACCGTGTGAAAAGATCTATTCATATCATCTCTCAAGAATGCGATATCCAAAAATATGTCATGGAAGCTAGTGTTTATCCATCCCATTCAGTCCAAATCTCTAAAATTAATGATGATCATTCCCCGGGCCCGGGAGGGCTGAGGGAGTAGTCATGCACCTTCTCATTTGGAATTGCGGGGGATGTCGAATCCCTCGGCCCTCATAGCCCTTTCGGCTCTTCTGAAATCTCACTGCCCCTCTATTCTCTTTCTTTACGAAGTAAAATCTTAGTCCACTAGGCTCTCCTTAAGCTTCTTTAGCTGCTAATCTCTCAAATAACAGATGTATTCCGTCTTCTGGGCGTGCTGGCGATCTTTGCCTGGCATGGTCGGATCTTGTTAAGCTCTCTATTACCTACTCTACCCCTTGGTTCATTCACTCATTCGTTGAAGCTTACATCCACTTGATCGCTATTATTTTAAACAGTAAATTCCAAAGCAGCGCGATTTAACCGCAAGTACACGGTGTCAAGTTTTAGTATAGTAAATGAAGAACAGGTTGTCGAACCCACAGGGACTAACACGCAAGTACCAATAAGATGCTTTAAACAATATTTAACCTATGAAAATTTATTAAACAATTAAACTACTAATTAATTAAATTAACTACTAATCCAACCAAGTCAATAAAAGTAAACGAGAGAAAAATCCACTAGAGAAGATTATCGAAACTTTGGCTCACCAATGCAATCCCTATAATTCTCGATTGAATATCCAAATATTTCTAAGGTGATGAGTTTTCCTAATGCATTTGTTATGCTTTGGTCCAGTTATAACAAATCTAATATAATGTTGCATAAAATCACTCACGTGTTCTTATTGAACAATTAATACCGAAAAACGCTTTGTGAAAACTACTAGCCTTCGATTTGGTAAATCTATTGCTATCACACGTGTGCTAAGTTTTACTTGGTCCGTCTCAACCTAAAACCCACGATATAATTTACTATATCGTATTGCAATATCCTATGGTCAATTCAATCGCAATATAACAATCATTCAAGGGTGATCAATCCCTCAAAAGCATGAAGATCGATAAATTATACACAAAGAATTAAAGGAATTCAATCAAATAAATCATTAAATCATAGGTTCTTGACAAATGATTCGCCTAGCCTCGATAAATAAAATTAGTTCCTCATAGTAAATCAAAACAAATCAAAACTACTATTAAAAGACAAGAATAAACTCCCGATGTCGACTCGGTTGTAGATCATCGCTCCTTCTCTTGCTTCCTTCTCGATCATCTCTTTAATCGCCTTGTTGAAGGTGTTCCAAAATCCTAGGATAATTGATGGATGGTGGTGAATGATGGTGATATGGAAGATGATGGATGGATATAGGCTATTCATAGGGTAAAAAATCTGATAGAAGTCCCCTCTTTTCGTCCAAGACAAGATATATATAATGGTGAACGAGTTTGGTAAAGTTTGGACACAAATTAACCAAGAAGAAGACACAATCTCAAAATTTTCGGGTTTGGCGATCGATCTTCGTAAGTTGCCGATCGATCGTGAAAACATTCTGGACAAAATAACCAAATTTATATATCCGCGGTCGATCACGATGTTTTGCTGATAGATCACGAAAATCTGGCGACCGATCTTCGTAAGTTGCCAATCGATCGCGGATATCAAAATCTCCAATCTTGCGATTTGGTCCTTCCTTTTCCATACTTAGGTCGGTTTGGTCATTTTTCATCAATTATAGCTTTTTTCCTCCACTTTTATGCATTTGGACCTAGATTCCTGAAATATACAAATATATACCAAAACGTGTAATATTTTCCAGGAATCATAACAACACCACCCCTAATCATATATGAAATTAAGTATAAAAATCACACTTATCACCACTCTGTTAGTACTTCTTTCATTCTCACCACTGTCTATTGCCCACCTTATCACTCCCAAAAATCCCTTTTCTGGGAGAATCTATCTGATTCGGCTGCCTCATTTACTGGGCCCTGGTTGACTGTAGGTGATTTCAATGCCATCTCGGCCCAAAGCGAAAAACAGGGTGGTCGTCCTTCGCTACTAACTCCTCCTGTAATCTCCAACGGAGTTTGGATAACCTCGGTTTGGTGGACTTGGGTTTTGTCGGACACCCTTCACCTGGAATAATAAGCGGGAGGGCATCCACAATATTCAGGAACACCTGGACGACAGTTTAGCGATTGTGCACCGCAAGTGCACGTTGTCAAGTTTAGTATAATGATATGAAAAGTATGAGTGTCGAACCCACGAGGACTAGAAAATAATTACCAAACTCAATTAATTTAACTATATTTAGTCTACGATAACTGATTGTGATTAATTAACTAAATTGACTAATTAACTCAATAATCAACCCAACAAACAAGAACGAATAAGACTAAAATCAATAGAGACAATTATCACGACTTTCGGTTCACCCATGTAATCCCGCACAATTCATCTATAGTCAACAATTAAATTCAAACGTTCTAAGGTAACGAGTTTCCCTAATGCACTTGTTATACCTTGGTCCGGTTACAACAAGTCTAATACTAAGATGCAACTAGGCAATGATCATGCACTTATTTAACACTCAATATTGTATGTCGATTTATGAAAACTTCTAGCCTTCGATTTTGGTAAATCTATTGCTATCACATATGTATTTGACTTTATCTTTCGATCTTAGTCCAAAATCCACGATTTAATTGACTATATCGTATCGCAATCTCCTATTCAATTCAATCGCAATAAATAATCAATCAAGGATGGTTAATCCATTGAAAGTATGAACAACAATAAATTAAAAGCAAAGAATTGTAAGAATCAATCAAAACTTAATTAAAAATTGTGGGTTCAAAACATGGGACCCCCTAAGTCTTGACAACAAACCTATCCAACAATTTCCATTTAATAACAATGCTTAAACTTGTTTTGCAACATTCTAAACATTAAAATCTAATGAAATATAGAACTAGAGTTAAAAATATGGAAATAACGAGAGGCGTTGACTCCTTGCGTTGCTCTCTCGTCCCGTCTCTTCCGATGCGTCTCCTCTTCAATGTTTGATGGTGTATGGATGGTTGGTAGAGGATGAAGGTGATGGTGGCTGAGTGTTGTAGGGATTTTTTTATCAGCCAAGAGTCCTTATTTTCGTCCAAGACATGCTATATATATATATTAGTGGAGGAGTTTCACCAAGTTTGGACACCAAATAACCAAGATGGAAATAAAATCCCGAATTTTTCGAGTCCTGGCGATCAATCGGCAAGAAACGGCGATCGATCGCCAAATATTTCTTCCTTTTATTTCAAAATTTCTGAATCCGCCATCGATCGGCGAGAAGCGGCGATCGATCGCCAAATTTCTGGATGGCCGCGATCGATTGGTAGGAACTGGCGATCGATCGACATGCTTAAAATTCAACAATTTGCGATTTCGTCCCTCATTTTCCTTGTTTGCTCGGTTTGGTCATTTTCATCATTTATAGCTTATTTCCCCCACTTTTATGCATTTGAACATCGATTCCTGAAATATACAAATATATTCCAAAACGAGTAATATTTTTCAGGAATCACTACAAAAACACCCATAATCATATATCAAATTAAGTGTAAAAAATCACACTTATCACCTACGCAATGGGATCCGCACTAATTGCTTAAAAGTGGACATTCACGGTCTTTTCACAAAATTATTACCAAATATGTTGATCATTTCAATGCCCAGTTACCTTCTTTCAAGCCAAAGATGACTCTATCTGCTGGTTGGTCCCCCCTGATGTTGGCTGGGTTAAAATTAATTCAGACTCTACTTTTTTTGCAGGAAAATCGGTGGCTGGTTGGATTATGCGTAACCATCTGGGAAAAGTTGTTCGGGCTAAAACTAATCTTACTTGGGCCTCTGATGTTAAGGCTGCGGAAGCCAAAGCCTTAGTCTTTGCTATGCAGTGTGCGAATTCACTACAGTTCTACAAAGTTCTGTTCGAGTGTGATTCTGAGGAATCGGTGAAACAAATCTTGAGATTTGACCCCACTCCCAACTTGTCTGCCCTCCCGAAAATTATTACTGCGCAGAAGCTCTACTTGACAATCCATCTTGGTCAATCTCCAACATCCCTAGGAAGTTCAACATTGCCGCCACAACCTTGCGAGATGGTATCATCTTTCTAATGTTTTGAGATCTGTCCCGGTCTCTTTCCTTGTGTGGGATACTTTTATTTTTAATCCACCTTAATTACATCTTTGGTTATTTGTCGGTATTTTATTTCGTTTTGACTTGTCCTTTTTGTCTTTTATCGGGGTGGTTTGTATGCCGTCGCTGTTGCTTGCAATCGCGTTACCGATTTGATAATATCGTTTACCCTGGAAAAAAAGAGACCAAAGTTAGTAAACATGATTTTGCGGTAATGAATGACTTTCTGTAGCACGTGGCGGCGGACATTCATTGGTTTCCATGTATGTATGTATGATAGTGCGTCATGCCATGCCCATGTTTTCCCGCGCAACCTGGAGAGGGTAATATTTTTCCCACAGAAAAAGAATCTATGAAAAAGCCTATCGATCCGATAAATAATACTGGTACTTTAAAACAAACCAGAGCACACCCCCACCCCCACCCCACCCCCGATACCGCAGCTTGAGTGAGTGGCCGATCCCCGACCGGCAGTGACGCGGCCAACTCTTGGTGGTTTAATTTCGGAATATTCCATCTCTGTTTACTGTTGGCTGCTTCTTAAGTTGGGTTTTCCCCATCTCGATTATTCTGATCTGTCCATTCGTTAGATCACGGATCTGAAAGACATGGACGAGCTGAAGAATTTGCATCCAGAAGATGTTCCGGAGACAACCGCTGAAGCTAGATTTGAATTTTTTTTCAAGGTTTACTTTTTGGTTTTTCTCCTTTCAATTTCTCATATCTTGTACGCTGCAACTGCTACGCTGCTGCTGTCATTGTTTGTTAATTGTTATTCTTTAGAACAAGCTTAATTTTGATTTATGTTCCTATTTTAATTAAATCGTGTGAGGTTTAAAGCTTTTGATTTCCACGACTATGTACTGCTGATCTGCTCAGACTATATTATTACGTGCTAGATTTTAGGATTTTCATCGTGCTTTGCTGCAGTTACTCTATGCAATTCAGCCGATTGTTTTTTTTTTTACAAAACCTGCTTATAGATGTTATAGAAATGAATTTAAATGCATTCGATTTTGAGTGAATTGTTGATTCGCCTATGCCCGTCCTATAAGCAGGATGATTTAGAGCTGGACGATGAAATTTTTCTGGCACAAGCCATGAAGCTGTTTGATGAGACCAAGAACATATTGTCGGCCAATATCTCCGCTGTTGGGACTGGGATGGTATGTGGTGACTATAGACATTTTTCTTCTCTTACTCGTTGCCACTAATTACGCTAAACCTTCATGGATAATGTTTTATTGTGAATTGTCCATTTTACTGTCAGATTAACATGGTAACAATTGATTAATGTTTTTACTTTATTAGCCTGAAGAAGCAGAACGGTATTGGTTTGCATTTGTGCTTTTCATGGTGAAAAGACTGAGGGAAGGTGATACTACAGAGAAGGGACCTACTCTATGCCAGATACTGAGAAAGGCCAGGCTCAAGTAATTTTCATTTGTCCTTTACTTGCTTCATATCTTATTGTATCGTGGAAAGTTGGAATTTTAGATCATAGAAGACTTGTATTTCTTGGCATGCAGCATTGTTGACTTTTTTAAAGAACTTCCTCAGTTTTTGATCAAGGTTGGATCGATTCTAAGTAACCTGTATGGAGGGGATTGGCAGAAGAAAATTGAGGTACTTGGATCTCAGATTATCTTACCTTTTTTTGCAAGTTATTTATTTTGTAGTGTGTTTCACAACACGACCTTATAATTTTCGTAATATGTTTAATGCCCCGTTCCTAATTTATTATGACAGGCGAAGGAAATACAAACCAACTTCGTGCACTTGACCCTTTTGAGCAAGTAGGTATTAGTTTAGTTTTTTTCGTTATCTTTTGCATTTATTTCATTTGTCAAAAGATCATTAGTTGGCATTGTCTCGGTGAATTTTTTTCTACACGTTTGAAAGAATGATTCCGTTATTTTCTAAAAGTATTACTTGTTTCGTTTATAGTGTTACATTTCTCTTCTAAATGTTTATTTATTCAAATGAGGAGGATATCATTTAAGCAGCACAATGTAATTTGTGGGCTTATGGCACGAAGAAGTAAATAAGCTTAAATTCTTTCCTTAGATGGTACTGCTTGTCAGTAATCAGTGGTATTGGAAGCTTTGGTATTCGCCCTGCACAACCCTGCCCCTTCCCAAGAAAATAAAATTCCAAACCCAGTTGAAAAGTAAATTGATTGAAAATTAGGACCATCTTATCATAGAATGTTGGATGCTATACCCTTTTGTCAAATCAATACCCTGTTTTGCAGATAATATCACGTATTTAGCTTTGATAGATGTCCTGAGTTGATTCAATATTTGCCTCTGATGCCAGGCATTACAAGCGTGCATATCAGCAATTTTTCTTGGCGGTTGATGCTAGTGATGATGACAAGCATTTAACTGGTGCCGACAACTCTGGATGTGTCTCAGACTATTATCGTTTTGGATGGTTACTTTTCCTGGTGCTTCATGAGCATGTGATCGGCCGTTTCAAGGACCTTGTAACACGCATCAATGGTCTAGTGTCTATAGTGGTCGGTAGATTTTAATGTGTTAAGTTTGTGAAGTTAATTCATTATCTGATCAGTGATAGGACTATTCCATATCTGATTAACATCATGCATTTTCATATACTCATATGAAACAATAACCGTGGTTGTGTACTTGTGTTACATTAGATGTATTAATTAGTATATTTGCACATATTGGCCCCAACCTTTGGGGACGCTGTGTGGTCTGCTTATCGTAAGCTTTTTGTTGGATATATTTTTTACAATGCTTCATATAAATTTGTTGGCAGGCAATACTTGTTATACATGTACCAGCCCAGTTCAGAAACTTTGATATTTATGACTCTGAACGCTTGGTAATCTTTTCTTCGGGTTTTCTACTTAAAAAGTTGAACCACAAGATATAATTATTTATAGTTTAAGGCATCATTCCATTTGTTCTTTTGTATACAGTTATGACAAATGGCAAGGCTGACATTCTTGCATCACTTTGCAAAATGTACGAGACCTCGGAAGATGAGTTGAGGAAAATTCTGGAAAAAACAAATGACCTGATAACTACCATATTGAAGAAAAAGGCTTGCGTGGCTGCTATGTGTAACCCAAAAATTTGGAAATATCGTCACAGGTTGCCCTATTAAGTTGGCAATTACATGGCTTTCTTCCAAGGATACTGTCCTTTGAAACCATGTGTAGTATTTGATATTGTTGTTATGTCAAGTGCAGATGGGTTGATCTATTTTGAAGATTTGATGGATGAATCATCTTTATCTTCAAATATGATTTTATTAGAAAAGGATTATGATGACACGATTCTCCATAAGGGTGAATTGGATGAGAGAATATTCATCAATGAAGATGATAGCTTGCTAGGTTCGGGGAGCTTATCTGGAGATGCAATAAATATGAGAGGAAATGGAATCAAGGTTACTTTCTAATTACTTATTCCACTGATCCCAAAACCTTAAAATATCTGCCTACGAAATCTTATTTTTCTCACGCTGTAGAGAAAATTCGACTCAGTATCATCCCGTCAAAGACAGTTACAAGTCCATTTTCTTGCCACACCTCTCCTCTTAGTCATTCATTTGAACTTCCTGCTGTTGGCTTGTCCAAAATGGCTGCTACACCTGTCAGCACAGCTATGACAACTGCTAAATGGCTACGAACTGTTGTAGCTCCTCTTCCATCAAAACCTTCAGCAGAACTGGAGAGATTCCTATCATCTTGTGACAGGGATGTCACTGCTGATGTCGTACGAAGGGCTCAAATAATACTTGAAGCCATCTTTCCAAGTAGTGGACCAGGGCAAAGTGCAACTTTGATGGATAACATATGGGCTGAACAACGTCGACTGGAAGCAATGAAGCTCTACTACAGGGTTCTACAAGCAATGTGCACAGCGGAATCCCAGATTTTGCACGCAATCAATTTAACTTCTTTGCTAACCAATGAGAGGTTTCACAGATGTATGCTTGCCTGCTCAGCGGAACTTGTTCTTGCTACGCATAAAACCGTGACAATGTTATTTCCAACTGTGTTGGAGAGAACTGGAATTACGGCTTTTGATCTCAGCAAGGTTATAGAAAGTTTCATCAGGCATGAAGAAAGTCTTCCAAGAGAGCTTAGAAGGCACTTAAACTCACTAGAAGAACGACTTTTGGAGAGCATGGTCTGGGAAAAAGGTTCATCGATGTACAACACCTTGACTGTTGCAAGACCAGCCCTTTCTACGGAAATTAGTCGACTAGGCCTGTTGGCTGAGCCTATGCCATCTCTTGATGCTATTGCCATGCACAACGACATGTCTTCAGGAGTCCTACCCCCTGTGTCAAAGCATGATAAACATGGTAATAAATTATTTGATTTTGTATTGTGGCTGCAAGATATTTCAGAACGAAAAATAAATTTTTAAAGATATTAATAGAAGACTAACTTTCCAATTTCTGTTAGTATTATCATTGTTGAATCTTTTCATGTTATGGAATGGTCTGTATTTCTTGTGCTCTGAAACACTTGATAATAATCGTCTCAGGTCAGAATGGAGAGATCCGTTCACCGAAAAAAGCATCCTCCGAGTACCGAAGTGTATTAGTTGAACGAAATTCTTTCACCTCTCCTGTGAAAGATCGCCTCATGTCTCTTAATAATACGAACTCAAAATTTCCACCGCCTGCATTGCAGTCTGCTTTTGCAAGGTATTTTGTGAACAATCCAGGAAACATGAATCTTATGCTGTTTTTGCCATCTAATAAGTGGTTTCCTTCATACTTGTTTTTCAGTCCAACAAGACCAAATCCTGGTGGGGGAGGTGAAACTTGTGCTGAAACAGCGATTAACGTCTTTTTTAGCAAGGTATTGATGTGTTTAATGCAATTGCACTTATCAGTCATGGACTCATGCGGATTATATTGTTGTGATATATTTTGTTTCCCATTTCGTTGTCTCCATAGATTGTGGCTGGGTTGTAATTTTGCTTAATGGTTGTGTAAGAAGTGCTTATTTTCTTGGTTAATTGTCTGGATGTCTGTCTTATTGCAGATTTGTTCCATAATGCACTTATTTAACGATTAGTAGTTTCACATATTTTACATGTGGGGTGGATCTATCCAGACTAAAGTTAGCCACTGTGTAATTTTGCTTAATGGTTGTGTAAGAAGTGCTTTTTTTTTGTTTAATCTTTTTGCTGTTTCTCATGAGAACCGTGAGTGTCTGGATAGTCTTCTTATTTCAGATTTGTTCCTTAATGCACCTATGTAGCTAGTAGTAATTTCACATATTTTTACATGTGGGGTGGCTCTATCCAGACTATAAAGTTAGCCGCTGTCAGAATTAATGGCATGGTGGAGAGGCTTCAGCTGTCGCAGCAGTTAAGGGAGTCTGTCTACGGTTTTTCAGAAGATTCTTGGTCAAAGGACTTCTCTGTTGTTTAACCGACATATTGACCAAATTATTCTCTGTTGCTTTTATGGAGTCACTAAGGTCTGTTTTTTGACTGATTTTGAGGTGAATATTCACATAGTATCTGGGTTTTTCTGACATCGGATTATTATTCATGCAGATTTCCCAGCGGAACCTGACCTTCAAAGAAATAATTTTCAATTACAGAAAGCAGCCTCAGTGCAAACCACAAGTTTTTCGTAGTGTCTATGTTGATTGGACAACGGTGGGCCACAATGAGGTATATTATTTTTCTTTATTCTTTGCAACTTCCTGTAAGCATTGTTATTTTTTCTGTTTATAGAAAGAAACCTAAGAATTTTTTGTTTTTTTCCATGAAACAGAAAAGTGGTCCAGATCACATTGATATCATCACATTTTACAATGAAATATTTACCTGCTGTAAAGCTACTTTTAGTTGAGTTTGCGTCTACTGGATCAACACAAAGTAGCAGTCGTGGCCAAGAGGCCAGGGAATAATAATGATGGTTAGTGTTATTGTTTTTGTTTCGTTGCTTATGCATGGCCAGAAGGGCGATGATTATGGTCCATGAATTTCTTTTTGGGCCCTTTGTTTTTTAGGTACTGTGAGAAAAGAAAATAATAAGCAAAGAGAACTTTATTTTTCAGAAACATGTCTTGATTTTTTCTTGCCAATCAGGTCCATGTCCTGCATCACCAAAGGCGTCTCCATTTCCCACAATTCCCGACTTGTCACCAAAGAAAGTTTCCTCAGCACATAATGTTTACGTGTCCCCTTACGATCATCCAGGTATGGAGTTTCTTCTTTTATTCCTTGTGTTTATTATTCTCTTCATTTGATCACAACTGGAATATTGTAGAAAAGATTGTCTTTCTTTCTAGTTTCTGCTATTTTGTTTATGTGAAATTAAAGATAGGATGAAGCAGAAGAGGTGGTTGTCTAGATGTTGTAGCAGGATATCTTCATATTAATCCTTATAATCATATGCTGTACAATCTGATGCTTGACTGATTTTGCATGTTTTTTCTGCGGCCAGGTACTTGCCTTGAATATTTTTACATGTCTATTTTTTGTATAATGTGCACTGTGTCTTGGCCGTTCTCTTTAATCTTTGGAAGACATCTTTTCTTTTGTATAGTCTGCATCTTTGTACTGTATTAGTGCAATTTGTTTGAATTGCTTTTCTGTCTACTCCTTGCCCAATCAACAATATGGAAAATCCCGCTATAAACCAGGACAGCCCCCTGCCTACTTGTCCTCCAGCAACCAAACTCATTGCCAAGTCCATGTTCTTTTATCGTAAGCTTTAATCCTTTCTAATAACAATTAACTGATGTCAGACAAATTAATAATTATTGAGTCTTTTCCATGTTTTAAACCAATTCAGTTCCCAAAATATAAGATTTAAATTACAGAAGGTAAGCAATGAGCTGCCTATCTCCATGATCTATAATTTGGCGAGGTAGAAAGATGAACTGCTTTGGCCAGTAGTCCATACGTTCTTGCGATGGACTAAGCACCACACAACTCGGTAAATGAATCAAGTATAGTTCGAAGTTTATCTGTGACTACACTTTGAATGATGCGTGACATGGTACTTCAATGTTTAAATATTTTTATAACATTTTTAAGATCTCTACCCCACGGTTTGGGTTTATTCTACTCTTTATTTAAGAGGTGAAAATTTGTGGACGAGACAACACACAAGAAGTGATTTAGACAAGCTTCTGTTGGTCATAGAAGCTGTGAACAGTGATTATAGTTGAGCTACAAATTAAAGTTTTTTGTTTGGTTTTTGATAATCACCACCACCCCTCACCACCACTCTGGTGAAAGCTGACGTTGGTTTCCAAGAGTTAAGATTCATGATTATTTTGAGGATGTGAATAGACTTCATGGCTGGTGGGTGGAGTTAGTATAGAATTTGCAAGGAGTTTGGAAGTTGGAAAACTTGTGTAGTACAAAGAAGACTTATTTCATCACTCTCCTAACACTACATCTTGGATATCGTCCGTAGAAAGAACAGAGTTTGAAGTTCCATGCTTCGATAGTAGTATATATTAGAGGAATGAACTTATTCTTTTCTTAATGTCAATGCCTGATTATGTCAACAGATGGATGCATTAATTTCACATAGCTCTAAAAGCTATTATGCTTGTGTTGGAGAAAGCACGCATGCTTATCAGAGTCCTTCAAAAGACCTTACTGACATCAATAAACATTTGAATGGGTAAAGTCTACTATAACAAACTTCATTGAATCGTGTGTATATATATATATGTATGTGTGTGTGTGTACACAAATTTGATCAACACCGTGTTTTTGTGTAATTTTCAGAACTCGGAAGCTCAGAGGAACACTTAATTTGATAATGTTGATGTTGGATTGGTTACCGACTCCGTGGTTGCCAATAGCCTTTACCTTAAGAATGGAAACATTTCTTTGAAATCGGAGCAACCCGACTCCTAGGCATGTGGTTCCATAGTATCCTTGCTCTGTAGATATTCTCGTTAACTAGGCTATAGTTTTGTTTAGGCGATGGTTTAGGGTATTGTTTTCTAGTGTGCATCTGGCCAAACATGTTAATTGTATTCTGTTAACTAATAAGGTTGTAGCATTTTTTCCGAGTTTATAGTACATTATGATAATGTGGTCTTCACCTTTTATATGACGAATGTCATAGAATAGATATTAGTGACTAAATGTATGTAATTGGTAAATGGCAATTTATTGGGTATGGTATTTCCTTTGTCGAGGAACGAAAAATTCATCACAAACAAATAAATACTATTCAAGTACATTTTATTCAAAATATTTCAGTTCTTTCATTTTTGTTCTTGAAAATTCGAGAATTATCATTTTCTAAGATGCTGCATTTCTTTCGCCAGTTTTATCAATCAATATAAGAAAAAAATGTACGCTAATGGGTCTCATTCAACTTGACTTTATATTAAGGGATAATTACATATGCATTCTTTGTAGAATAGTCGTTTTATAAATTCACCATCTAGTTTGAACAATTACATCTGCCTATCTTGTAGAATAGATGTACTAATTTTTTAAATATATAAGAAAAATTATGACTATTTTCCTTGTGATTTGACATAAAAATGTATTATAAAGGATGTTATTGTTCAAACAACTAGAGGTGTTAAAACGATAATTATGAAAACTAGAGGGGTTTTTATGAAGTTCACCTTTATATTAATTTGTGTGTTGGTTTCAAAAACTGAAAGGTTTAGGCAAAAGGAGGTATTCAATTCTTAACTAAAAGCTTTAAAATTGGATCTTTTCACAAAGTAAATAGTTTAGCGATGATTTGTCCTCGAAACTGAAAAATATACATGATGTTGTAAGTATTACAATCCTCATAATACAATTTTGTACGTGATGATTATGCATATACATTTAGTGGAAAAGCATGATCCCCCTATCACATTTGCTTTATTAAATACATAAGGTTTCAACTCAAAATCAATTGATGATAAGTGGAGTAACTCATATATCTTATAAATATCTAATATGACTTAATACATTCCTTATGTGTGACAACTCTCAATACCCCCTCTCACGTATAATATTATATAAGTCAAACACGTGGATTGATAAGAGGCGGTAGTGTGCGCGGTGACAGTGAGTATGCGAGCGGAATAGTCAATCACATGAAAAACCTGATATGTACCATATTAAGAATAGAGGTGTAAACGAATCGAATCGAGTCGAATATGAAAGAAATTTTAAGGCTTGAATTCGGCTCAAAATAGGCTATTCGAGTTCGAAATTAAATTTTTTTGGCTCGAGTTTGGCTCGAAAATTCGAACATGCTCGCGAACTATTTGGACTATTACTCGCAAATAAATACTCGAAAGGCTCGAAATATATTTATTTAATATAAAATTATATATTAATAAAATATTATAGCTCGCGAGCGGCTGACAAGCTATCAAACAAAATAATTTGGGTCGAGTTTGGCTCGAATTAGGTGACTGAAGAACCATGAGGTGTATCTGAGTAAACAAAGTTGATTCGAGCCCTGGAAGCCACGCATGGACCGTGCAGCCCGGTCGTACGCTAAGGCCGCCTCTTCAGCCGCGTTGAAAGTCCCAACCAACGCCTCTCTTTGGTGGAAGGGTCTCTTATTTCGGCGGCATACCTCCCCAGGGCTGCCTTCTGACCCCAAGAAATTGGTTTGAGTCTTGTGGTTGGTGATGATCCGCAGAGGCATTCGCCTTGGATCTTTTACTCTTCGAAGGGGAAGCAGGGTTGTTTTTATTTGAAAATGGATTTTAATTTGAAAATGAAGGGGAAGCAAGTTGGTTAAAAATTATTTTTATGCAATGACAATGAAAATCATTGTAATACGGTGGACTTTGTAATTTGACGTAATATCACATCATTCATTTTTAGCGATGATATCCTGATAAATCATGAGCAAACCGATGAGAGTGTGCATTCCCTGGCGAAATCCCTATGACGCTCGAGTAAGGGACTATGTGGTATAGAAAAATATTTAAGCTACAAATGTACAAAAAAGGCTTAAGATGACTTAAATATATAGGCAAGAGAAAGTACTTTTTTTTAGCATAAAAAATCTATAAGGAGCCTGAATTTTTTAGATTTTTCTTTCTTATATACAACAACAACTAAGCTTTTAATACAAATGGATTGAGGTAGGCTACATGAACCATATAAGAAATCAACTCGGCTCGGAAAAGGTTAGAGAGAGAAATGTTATCCCATCTCTCTAGGTTTTTTTAACCTCTTGAGTGGCGCCTACTTCTTGCTCGTTCTCCTCATTTATCAGTATCTCTACCTCCTCCCTGTCCCTTTATTGCTATTCGATTGGTTGGTATTCCATTTCTAGCCTGTGCGATCTCGACTCTGCCCTGCTCCTGGGTTTCTGTACAATTCAATGCTCTGCAAGTGTTTGGGTTTTGGTCTAGATCTCCTTGGGCTACACCTTATCCATTCTTTATGCCTAAGAAGAAGAAGGCCACCTTCTCTCCCATTCTTAATATGTTCACAATACATCTGGTTCCTCTATGGATAACATTACTTCAAATTCCAACACATATTTCGTTTATGGATCGGCCGATCATGTAAACCCATCACCAGCTTGAATGAGCAATCCAATGTTGAGACCAAGGATAACTCCTCTCAGAACTTAGGGGACGATGACAATTGTCTAGGACGCACAGATGTTCCAAAGGATCCGTTGTCTGCTCCCAAGGATCCGATTTCTGCTGCTATGGATCCGAATGCTGCTGCCTCGATACAGAAGACCAAATGGCAAGACCATGATCTCTTCATCACTAACAGGAATGGCCCAAAGATTTATAGCCTTCATAAGGTTGAGAATGTTGCATTGACTGATGGCCGAGTTTGTGCCTCTTTGGATGAGGCTGATGATATCAAAAGTATTGGGCACTGTCTCATTGGGTATTTTGCGGGAAGATTTCCAGGTTTGGATGGTCTTCACGCTATATGTAAGAGTAGGGGTGTTGACTATCGATTCTATACCCACCCTAGCAAGTGGATTGTATTCAAGTTCTCCTCTGCTGAAGACTTATCTAAAGTTTTGAATGGAGGACCCTATATTACTTATGGACGAGCCCTCATTATGAAATCTATGCCCCTTCGAACCATCCCTTTTCGGTAATTGGTAACTGTGATCTGGACTTGAAGATTGATTATGAACATGAACCAAAATTCTGCTCATCTTGCAAAGCTATCGGCCACTCTCACTTGAATTGCTCACTTGGTTATTCTCAGCCTAAGGATGGGTCAAAGTCCAAGTCTGGCCTAAGCAATCTTCTAAATCAACTAGCAAACAGATCAAAAGCATGTTCCTATAAGCAAAGATGACGCTGCCCCGTCCAACAACACTGATAATGAAGCACCTTCTAGTGATAATCAGCCTCATGCGACAAATATGGATTCGGGGCCTTCTGGAAATCAATCCAAGGACACTCAGGAGAATATTGTTCAAACTCCCCCCAGGACAATCTTGGGGATTCAACCTCTACCTCTAACCTTGAGAAGGATATTATAGATTCATAGTTGATAAGATTGATCCGGCTCGTGTAGCTGATCAAAGGGCAAAGGAAAGATGGAAAAAGGCTCGAATAATGCTCCTCCTCCACACACTAAAGCAGAAAAAAGGAAAAACTCAGCTAGTGGCAGCTAACAAAGTGAATGCTAAGAAAAAAAACCCTCTAAAGATCATGGTGATGGGCGTACAAGAGACGTCCCTCCACCCATAAGAAGATTGCATCTTGGAATACAAGGGGCTTAAACTCAAGGTTGAAGGATTGGAAAGATTTATGCGTCTTCGTATCCCTTCTTGGTGTCAGGTGAATAACTTCTCTTTACACCCTCTTGGTCGCATTTTGGTTATCTGGAATCCCTCTTTGGTTGAGATTCATGATTTGGCTTCTTCGGTTCAGCACCTTCACTCCAATGTAACATGCAAGGTGTCGAAAGTTTCATTTTTAACTACTTCTGTCTATGATCTTCACACAATTGCTACTCGCCATCCATTATGGGATTGTATTACTACACTTGCCTCAACTAGCATTGCTCATTGGCTAGTGGTGGACGACTTTAACAACGTTCTTAAACCGGAGGAGAAGCTATATGGTTTGCGTGTTTCGGGCTTTGAAACTCGTGATTTGGTTGCTTGTTGTTCTTCGGCTGGCCTTTCGGATCTCTTTTCTAATGGTTGTTATTTCACTTGGACCAATAACTCCATAATATCCAAGTTAAATCGTGCAATGGTGAACGATGCATGGTGGGATTTGAATTCTCTTGCAGTTGCAGATTTTCGACCCCCATGATGCCTCTCAGATCACTCTATTTGTGTTGTACCTCTCTTTGATAGGCAAGCACAGGTACGTCGTAGCTTCAAATATTTCAATATGTGGGCTAATCATTATGATTCTAGACTTGGTGCTTGGTGCGTGAGACACTACCATTTTCGGAATTAGGCAATTCAACTTCTTTTCTAAACTCAAGAAGTCAAAGAGGAACTGAAAAAGTATAATGCAATGCACTTCTCTTTTATTTCCAAGCGTGCTAAGGAGGCCCAATTTGCCTTGGAATTGGCTCAAGCTCAAGGTGTTCAACGGACCGGCCTAATCGGATCCGGCTCGGAACGGACCGGTTCAATACGGTCCAAAACCGAAACGGTGAGTTCGGTCCCAAAACCAGAACCAGAACCGGCTTTAGCCAGTTATGGTACGGTTCCATATAAATGGAACTGCCAATCCGACAATTTCGGTTCCATTGGAACCGAACCAATAGGCATTTTAAAAAATATTAATAATAAAAATAAAATTATGTATATTGCCCACGCTATTAGGCGTTGGGCAACAGTTCATGCCCAAAAAATATATAGCCGCTGGGCATGATTTTATTTAAAAAAAAAGTTTTAAAATTTTTTTTACATATAAATACCCCTTAACCCCACCCTCCCAAAAAAAAAAATATATATATATATTACAACTCTCAATCTCATACAATCTCTTAATCTTACAACTCTCATATCAATTGGTATCATATTTTTATCATTTATTTGGTGTTGTAAAATTCTTAATATTTTCCCAAAAATATTATGTCATCTTCTTTTACTGGTTGCGGTGGTCGTGCTGGTCCCTCTAATCCACCACTATATTCGATGTAGGTGATGATTTTTTTTTCCGACATCGACGATATTCTTGATGAAGCGAAAGTTGACGAAAGATGAGGAAATGATTCATGAACCCGTCGTTAGAGAAAATCTTGTTGCTTCATCCGCAACTACTACCGCTGTCTCTAGTCGTCCGAGTAACCGTACCAAACGTAGCAAAGTTTGGGATCATTTTGATATTGTCACCAAACCAGGTCGAGACGACCCTTCCGTTGTTTGTAAAATTTTTAAAACAACTTATAATTATAAAACCGACGGTTCTTCCGTGGGGTCACTGAACTTTTAAAAACCATTTAGTAAAAAACATAATTTTGATGAGTTACTCTACTACCTATAGGTAGGGAGGGAACCAACACCACTTCAAATTAATACTCAAACTGGATCTAATTTTGTTTTAACACCAGCTAAACCGGAATGCATTTGTTCGTTTACTTGTTAGATGTCAACTTGTTTTTTTGTTTACAGACGTGATGATTTTGTTGAATATAATTCTTTAGTCCAACCTCTTATTAAAATTATTTCGAGACATAGTTTAGAAAGAAATTGTATGAATGATTATATTGAATATCGACAATCTTTAATTAACCATCTTTTATATTTAAAGTGTAGATTTAGTTTAACTACAATATTTGGACAAACACTAAACAATTATTATTTCTTGTTGTTACATGTCATTGGATAGATGATAATTGGTGCATGTAAAAACGAATATTGTTACTTGATGAATTACATGAATCACATACAAGAGTTAAAATTGCTAAAATTATTCATAATACTTGTAATGGAATTGCTGATAAAATTTTTCTATTATACTTAATAATGCATCTAATAATACAACGGTAATACATGATCTAAAAATACAATTAAAACAATGCTTGAATGTGTTTTTTTCCATGTTAGATGCGTCATGACATATAATTAACTTAGCTGTAAAAGTTGGATATGAAGATACATAATGTCAAAGTAGTGCCAAACTAAAAAACATTATGTCAATGGTTAAGACAATCTAGAATTAAACGTGATTGAAAACATACGTGTGCTAGTCAAAGTTTTATTTAAGTTCTCACCACCCATTGAAACTTGTTGGAATTCTTTGAATCGCATGTTAGCTGCTATGTTACCTTATCAGGAAGCTTTTAACTTCTTTCTATAATAGCTATCAAATACCTGACAGCGATGATAGTATTTTATTGACTACTAATGATTGAGAATTTGTTACTCAATGTACTGCTTTGTTATCTACATTTAAAGATGCAACTGAAACGTTTTTCGATGGTTTTTTTTTATCCCACTTCACATTATTTCATTCCACTTGTATTTAACATATTTTTTAAATTTATTGAATGTAGAGAAGATGAGAATTTGGCAGAATTTGTTAATCTTATAGAGATAAAATTTAAAAATATTGGGAAAATATACCACATGGCATTGCCTGTCTACTTTTTTAGATCCTAGTCAAGGCATCGCCTCCTTTGATGTTTTTTTTTAATATTACCAAAAAAATTTGGATGAGGATGTCGACGATCAAAAGACGTCAATCAAACATTTTCTCTAAATCATGTTTGCTTTGTATCATTCTCAACAGCTACAAGATCACAGAGAGTAGCGGAGCAAGAAGATACTACTCAATCAAGAAGTTCAGAGATTAATTCGCTGAGAAGTATAGGGAGAAAAAAGTTGAGAGGAAGCGGATCGGCAACAACCACGCCGAATGTTACAGTTCTTTTTGGGTCAAAATTTCATAACATATGAGAATTTTGACGTCTTGGTGGAAGGCAAACGCTCGACAATATCCTATCTTAGCCAAAATGGCTAATGTTTTTGATGTTCAAACATCTAGTCGCATCTGAGTCCTGTTCTCAACTTGTTGCCGAATAAAGAAGAGAGACCGAGAACCTCTCTTGAAGCAGATTCATTATGCATGCAACATTGCTCAAAGAGGTTGGCGAATGCTAAGAATAAATAAAAAGGAGAAGTCGACGAGTTCGACAACCAAAGTTCCATAAAAGAAGAAGAATTTGCGAAGACAATATGAATAAATTATGATGAATAAATATTTTCTTTTTAAGTAAATTTTAAATGTTTATTATTTTACCTTATAAACTTTTCGAATTCAATAAATTATTTGTTTTTCCATTGCAATTCATCTATTATTTTATCAATAAATTTGTTATTTTTGAAATATTGGCTAAATAATAACAAAAAAATAAAATTTTAAAAACTGAAAAAAAAAAGGACGGTTGGCTATCAGTGTGGACCAGTTCCATGGACCAGTGTGGTTTCATGGCTCTTGCCATGGAACCGGAACCAGTTCAATCGGTTGGCTACCGGATTTTAAAATATTTTTATAAAAAATAAATAATTTTTTTAAAAAAAAAATGCACCGGTTCCATGAACAAGTGTGGTTCCATTCCTCTTGCCATGGAACTGGACCGCTTCAATCCGGTTGGCTACCAGATTGAACTGATTTCGTGCCTTTCGAATCATCGGGACCGGTGTAATTTGGTTCGAATTCTGTCCGGTCTGGTCCATGAACACCTTGAGCTCAAGCTTCTAAGCTGTCATCATCCTCTAACAATGTTTTGGCTGATCAGTCTCATATTATCTCTCTTTGGAAGACTGCATGGGCTTTAGCAGACGCGGAGCGTTCATTTTATGCTCAGAAAGCACGATCCTCACACTACATTGACGGTGACAGGTGCACAATTTTTTTTCATGATTTATGCAAGAGGAATGGCAAGCAAAATTATTTTTCTCTTTCTCATTTTATATTACCTATTTTGAGGAAGTTACTTCAGCCTTTGTGGACTATTATTCTCAACTTCTGGGCATTTCATACTCTTGTGTGCAGATTGATCCGCAGGTACTCAAATATGGTCCTCTGGTTTCCTCGAACCATTGCAGTGAGTTGATCGCTCCTTTCACCCGAGACGACATAAGATCGGCTCTAATGGATATTGGGGATGATAAAGCCCCGGGCCTTGATGGATTTAACGCACATTTTTATAAGAAATCTTGGGATATTATACAGGATGATCTGCACTCATCTGTTATGGAATTCTTTCACACAGGAACCATCATTCGCCAGTCTAATCATGCAGTTATTGCTTTGATTCCCAAATCCTCTCACGCCTCCCTGGTGTCTGATTTCAGGCCAATCTCTTGCTGCAATACCTTCTACAAGATTATATCGAAGATTCTGGTAGGGCATCTTGTTAAGGTGTAGACTCTATTATTGACACTGTCCAGGGAGCCTTGTTAAAGGTCGATCTATCGCTGATAACATACATTTGGCACAGGAACTCCTACGGAAATACAATCGCAATTCTCCACGATGTATACTAAAAGTCGATTTGCAGAGAAAGCGTTTGACATAGTGAACATGTCTTTCTTGTGAGACGTTATGATTAATCTCAGCTTCCCTTTGCGTTTTATAACCTAGATTATGGCTTGCATCACCAAAACTTCCTACTCAGTGGCGGCGGTTAACGGTAGCATGCATGGATTCTTTAGGCAAGGAAAGGCCTTCGTAGGGAGATCTCTTTCCCCCTATTTGCCATTTGCATTGAGTATTTATCCAGCTTGATTAAATCTAAAACATTGGATTCACGGACTTTCAAATTCCATCCTATGTCAGGGGCTTGATCACTCACCACCTTGCATATGCATGATGATTTATTGCTTTTGCCCGTGCTGAAGTTGCTTATGTTACTATCTTATCACATTGTCTTACAGCTTTTTGTAGGTGTGCTGGACTAAAGGTGAATTGCCTTAAGTTCTGTTTTCACAGCTGGTATTGACTTGGATATGCATACTCAACACGCTATCACTGGTTTCTCATCTGGCTCTCTACCATTTCGATATCTGGGTATTCCATTAGTTGCTGACAGATTGAGATCCGCTGATTTTGGAACTCTTATGACCAGCTTATCCTCGCGTCTTGACTCCCTGGCCCATAAGGACTCTATCATATGCAGGGAAGTTGGAGCTTATCTGCATAGTTCTTCAAGGAGTAGAGTGCTTTTGGCTGTCGATTTTGCCTATTTCATTTGACATCATTGATCGGATATATAGCTTATGTCGCTCATTCTTATGGAGTTCCAAATACCCACCTGTATCTTGGGCTTCCATGTGCTACACTAAAGAAGGGGGGTAGTTGGATTGCGTGATCTTAGGAGTTGGAACAAAGCCCTACTCACTAAGGTCCTATGGACATCCAGTCAGAGCGCTGCTCTTTATGGGTTCGGTGGGTGGCATCATATATATCTACAACAGACGGGCTTGTGGTCTTGGCAACCCAAACATTCAGATTCACCATTGATTAAGCGCTTACTGTCCATTCGGGATCAATTGTTGTGCGATTTTGGTGGTTCCAACTCAGCACAGACTACTCTTGATTCATGGTTCCATATTGCCTCGGCAGGTGCTCGCATTACCTCTAGCATTTTCGGCCTCACCACCATCCTAAGCCATGGGCCAACGTTGTTTGGAGACCATTCAATCTTCCCAAGCACTCTTTCATACTTTGGCTTGGGGCACAAGGCTGGCTGGCTACCGCAGAACAGTTACCATTTGTGGAAGACAAAGTGTGTGTTGTTTTGTTACTCAGGAATAGATAGCCTCGATCATCTGTTTTTCTCTTGCTCGTTCAATTCTGTTGTTTGGAGCAAAGTTCGTGAGTGGCTAGGGATGTTGTTCTCTATGACTATGCTGCGCTGTGCACTTAGGATATTAAGAAAGATGTTACTACGGATTCTCGTCGTACTTTAAGTGCAATTCAATTTTTTGTCTATCGCATCATGTATTGTTTTTCCTAATTATGTATACTTATGGGATACAATTTAGTTTGCATTTTGAAGATTTGGGACGCCTTGTAGCAGGCTTGCCTGTATTGTACATTTTGATTTAGTAATCCACTTTATTTACCGATAAAAAAATCAACTAGGCTCAAGCACATATGACAGTCTTACCCAATATCATTCAGAATATTCTCGTTGATCCCTTTAGACTTCAAACATTTACCCGATATAACTTAATATGACATACAACGTCAAGACATGTTAGTATCAATCGAAAATCCCCTAACCCGTTGTACATCTTCGAGATTCGTAGGGTGTTATTTGTTCACGGGGATCCTTTATGGAAAACTTTTTACTATAGGCATCAGTAGATGAGCTGAGCTAACTCGGGGCTTCGAATTATATCCTTCACATATTGTTAGAATACTCAAAGAAACACATTTGCAATTTTCATTATGCATATGACACCCTCATGTTAACACTAGAAATTCAAAAAGAATAAACTCCAAAATAAGCATAATTGTTT
>CAJQUN010002694.1:0-23664 GCA_907163345.1 Haberlea rhodopensis | reverse complement strand
TACTACCTGTAACCTTCATTGTCTTATTACATCTTGTATTTTACCTCTTGAAAGAGCTAAAATTCATACTACTACAAAGCCAGAAATAAGATGTAGTACAAACTTCTATATGACTTAATTACAGTTAAACTCATGTTCCATGAAAAAAAATTCACAGACAAAAGTGAGATTTTCTACGGAATATACAGTGGAAAGAACAGCTTGATGACGTAAATTACAAATCATATTGGTAATATGAACATATATTTTTTTCAAAGCCAGAAATAAGAATGTAGGACAAACTTCTATATGACTTAATTACAGTTAAAACTCATGTTTCCATGATAACAAAATTCACAGACAAACATGATGATTTCGACGGAAGATATAGTGGAAAGAACAGCTTGATGACGTAAATTACAAAATCATATTGGTAATTATGAACATATTTTTTTCAATAATCGTTAGGACTTTGCAAATTTACCTTCAAAGTGCCATAGTAAATGTTGAATTAGATCTTAATCAATCAAACATTATCCCACAAAGTGGGGTCGACTATATTGATCCTCTCTATCCATACATAAGAAACTTGTCATTGTTTACACTGGATAATACCTAACACAGCTCTCCTCCTTTACCCGGTTTGGGACCGTCAGAGGAGTTGAGTTTATATGTGAATTAGATGCACAGGAGATATCAGAATGACTTGTAAGGTGTTTAAAACTGGGCATACATGCTCAATAATTGGTTCAAAAATATGATTGAAACTAAGCCATGAATCCAAATGAAACTGTTCGTCCAGTTTTATGTAATTTCAGACAATAATCAATTTATGTTTACGAATTTCAGACAAGGACAAACCAAACCTAACATACAGATCGTCGAGGGTGGTGATGTGTGTCAACATGTGAGGCCATACAGTGAAGGTTGGCAACTTGGTGTCAATCAAGGCCGACATTGAAGCATTACTGAAACTACAATCTTCCAGGCGCAGATGGATCATAAATAGAGATTTACTTCAATATCCTATTCCAAGTTGCAGCATTGCAGCATTGAGCATGGCAAAATAGTAATGTTCAGAAACATCATCATAATCTTAAGGATGGCAGGAACTTTTATGGTTAACCATTCTTACGAGGCTAATTGAACAACAAAGAGGACCATTCGCACAAAATAGCATCTTGCATGTATTGCAGCTACATGATGTTTTGCTTATGCTTCAGGTCAATTCAGTAGGTTGCCAAAAAAAATTTTGTAAACGTTTTGGTAAGCTACTATCATGTACAGCTAGGTCAATCCATAAATAGGTCATGCTTCACTATGGTTCTAGTCAAGTCATCCATCTTCAATGCTTTGACAACTGATACCAACTACTTATGGTGAAAAACACAGGAATTAAAAAGCAACAGTCTGAAAAAGATTAAATACCTCATTTGAATTCTTGACCACAGGACCAGAAGATGCCTCACTATTTGCACCAGGATTCACCTTAATTGGAGCTGCGACGTCCATGCCTTTGTCATAAATTTTAAACTAAATTATTGGAACCGTTGCTACTATTGTTAATTTCCATGGGAAGTTAAGGCCAGATAAACCAGCTTTCTTGATCACGTGGATGGTTTCACTGGCCTTGGAAGGAAATTCATTCCATTCATTCACCAATTTAATTTCATCTTCTTTTTCTTTAGGTGTGGGCTTGTTTCTATCCAGGAATTCCAGTATCTTTTAACAGCCGTACTAGTTGCATTTGGAACAACCTTATCAGAAAAGCCTGATGCGTCTGACAAGCATTTCAAAGTGCCACTTGTTTCACCAGGTTCCAGAATTTTTTCTGTAGTTGGCAAGAAACCGCTAAGAAAATTGGAATTTATCTTATCTGAGGGGGCATCTTTAGATGAGCTCAGGATCTCAGATTCTCCGGGATGGACTTCTAAAGCAAATTTATTCCTGATGCGGCGAATAGGCCCCACAGATCGATAAACATCAACACTGTCAGCCCTCGACTTTACCTGAAAATCATTTAGATGCTCATAGAGAACTGAAACATGCTCGCTAAATAAACAGGAATTTGGTAAGGGACTCAGCTAAGAATTCATAGGTATATTAATTTTACATTGGAACACAAAGTGAATTCGTGTTACTGAATAGAGTTAACTACTCACAAAAGGCATTATGCTAATGCAATATAAGTGAAGAACCACAATGGCGAAAAGCTAATGTCATACCTGCCCATAAATGGATGTTGGGGATTGTTGAAAAGTAGTTGATGTGTTAGCAAGTCTGCTATTGGCATGTAACTGCATCAACCAATAACATTTAATCTTTATGTATGATGCTAACCAACTTCGAAAAATCAACCATACTCTCATATACCTTAGTTGTGGACCTCGACGTTATTGTTCTAGCATAAGGAGTTCTAGGAAACCCACGAAGCCCATATCTACTACCCTGACTCTGTGGGTTGAGTAACCATGGTGATCATTGAGCACGGCACCAGGCCAACAAATGGATGGCTTAGGCAAAGGTGATGCCACAGGTGGCTGTTGTGAAAATTATTGCTTGGTTCAGCTCTTTCACCTTTTGATATGTAATTATGGAGATCATGTCCTTGTTCTGAAGTCCGTCCAGCCATGTATGCACGAGCAATATCAATTGGCGAAGCACCAACTCCAACTGAAACCTGCACATTTTGTGAATCAGAGACTTCTATACATGACAACCGTAATAAGATTCCAGTTATGAAGAGCTGCTTGATGCATACAGACTCCGTCAAAATTCCTTGAGATGAAACATATACTATACCTGAATGTTTGAACTAAGCAAAACATAATCAAACATAATAAACAAGCTCAGCTTGAGTACCGTCATAAAATCAGTAGGAAAATATAGACTCACATCTGATTTTCATGGATAGTGCCAGATGGGGTTCTGTCTATAACATGATACATATCTCCTGCTGGCGTTGTCGGAATTTCATGAGTCCAGACAACCTGCTCAGTATCCCCTCTAGCATACCTTTCTGATTTCTTTTCCAACTCAGTGTCCACTCTAGAATTTAACATTGCCACCAAATGGCTGATTTCCTCCCTGCATTCCAGTTGCATCAGATATAAGTTTGATCGGTAACACTGTCAAATGCACACGATTCTTAATCCCCGATAACATATAGACAAGCAGTATTACTATAAAACAACCATGCATTGCAAGAAAATCATTTGCAGTTAGGATGGAAACTTCCTAAGGCCAGATCTGTCGAGTTTCCACATTTTCGAATCCTCCCTGCCAACACTTGTACAAGACTGCTAATGGGAGTAGTCAAAACTCTTATCCCAAAGCCAGATGATCGCAGCTAAGATTTTCTAATCTGAAGAAATCAAAGGCTTACTCCTGAGTCTTGAGAGCTATTCACACCACAATATATAACAGGGGACTAAGATTCCTTATTCACAATATTGCCAATATAGTCTCAAATATCCCCTCATCTTTTAATTCAATCCCCCAAAATCTCCATGCTTCAGTTGTAATCAAAGCCATATTTCAAATCCTCGACATACATCATTCACTGGCCTAAACCCAAGCTATGCATTCCATGCTGATGAATTTAATTAATAATTTGCACATGGATTGCTCTAGTTAGTGGGTTCGTTCATAGAAGTTAGTGGGTCAGTGCTTATTTTTCTTGTTGCTTTCAGTTATGTTTTAGTCTATGTATAGGTTATTGTTATCAATGAAATATGCAGAATATATGTCCTCTGCTTTCTCAAAATTCTCGGCTTCTTATTATTATTGTGCATTAGTGCAGCACTTTTCCATCAGATTAATAGTTCGATTTATCATTCTAAGAAAAATCTAAAGAACGATAATTATGGGCATCCAAAAATCTCTTAAGCTAAGCAATTGTACCACAACATTAACTGCATTTCTAAGAATTTCTCAACATATTTTCAACTTCTACGCAAAAAAAAAAAAAAGTACCTAGAAAATGTTTTTCCCTTAATCAACTCCTCGATTCTCAAAAACTGGGAATCGTAACGAATTCCTTCCTTTTCTGCAGAAGATCGGGTCATTATAGCCTGCATAAAAGGTTTCGATAAATCAAAATCACAAGATTACACCACCAGTAAATAAAATCGATTCAAAGTTGTTTGGGAACAAATTGGCATTCCAACTGAAAAAAAAAAACTTAAAAGCACACAAAATGACTAAGAAATACAGCAAATGCTAAAGTTTAGAATCGCACTGGGATATTGTCGCGCAGAGTCATATTACTTTTACCCAAAATTTAACATGGACTAGCGGGAGAAGAGCTGGAGTTAAGGCCGCCGCCGTCTTCTACTTTCAAGTCTCAACTATAAACGGCGTATATATATATTTTTTTTTTCAAAAAAGTACTTAATATTTACATATAGTATATAATTGCATTTATGCCCCTCTACTTATAGGTCTTGAACAATTTACCACATTAGAAATTCTAACAACCACCAATATTTTATGTATTTCAGTACATTATATTAAAAATAATTAAATTATCAGTAGTACCTATTGCCTTAATTATATATGTATTTTGTGTTTGATCTTTCATATAATAAAAAATGGAAAGAATTCAATAAAATCCAATCGAATTATCTCCACATAATCAAGAAAATTGAAGTTATAAAATATATGATATATAGGGATAATATTCAATTAAAATTATTTTAAGTGTTTTTTTTTAAATTATGTTTTACGCTTATTTTTTATATATAAAAAAAAAAAATTTCCCCGCACCAAATTATAATCGTTGCTTCATTCCTGAATCTATCATATTTAATCACTTCAAGATGTGGTTTACCTAAGAGCAAAAGAAGAGAGAAGGATTATATAACCATTATTTAGGATTACGCATCTGTGTATTTATAATATTTTGTGTATAGTAAATATTAATGTAAATAAATATATATAATTAAAGACTATTTTTTTAAAAATTAATTTGTTTGAATAGTTTTCGTGTTTTCAATTTGTTTTTTTAGAGATCATGGGTTTGTGAATTGATAGGGGAATTTTTGTAGAACCAAATAGGTGAATTTGTAGTTTTAATTTGTTAGAATAAAGCTTTTTTTCCTTATGTTTTTTCATGAGATTATGGGTTCTTGTGAGTTAATATGGATATATTTGTATTTTTTTTATTTAAGGAGAGAATGGATTTTTGTAATTTGAGAGGATTGTTATTAATTGTTGTGGTCGTGACATACCACTAAATGTTGGGTTATTTATTTAAATAATCTATTTTTAAAAAATATTTAACAAAATAACCTAAAATATAAAAATTTAAACTAACCCAAAATGCCAACTGAATTGGCGCAACTTGGTTGGCATGTCTAAAGACACGCCAACTTTTGTTGTTTTTTTTTTTAAACTTCAAACATTTGTTCATTTTTTTTAATAAAAAAAAATTAAAATTAAAATACGATGCAAAAAATATAGAAATCAACTACCACTTCTGCACAGTAGCAAGTCCATACAAGAGTAGCAATCTTTCATGAGTCACCCAGCGGACCTAGTGCGGGAAAATACTTGTATGGACTTGGTTTGCGCACAACTCATAAATCAACTCAATATGATTAGTAGAGCCATCTAGAGGATGATAGAGTCATAGACGTGATTGTGGAACTGAAAGATATATAAGGGTTAATTAAATATAAATTCAGTTTGTACTATTTATATCAAAATAAAAATTAGTTTTAAATATTATTTCAACTGTTTCAAGCCTTTATTTTTCTTTCAGTTGTATATGTCTATAAATTTTAATTTTAATATTCAAACTTATCCAAAAAACACATACATTACTAAACCCTGAACCAAATTTAAAAACAGAATTTGACGGAAAAAAAAGAATGAAATTCAACAAATGCACGACTAACATGTGTTTCTTCAATATTTTTTTAATTTTTTTTATAAATTCACCAAGAAACGCAATTTAATTTTGAGTTACAAATATAATTTTAAAAAATTTATAATTATTGTATTGTTGTGAATTTTTTAAAATTAATAATGATTAAATAACTATGCCCCCAAATAATTCATAAAAAAAATAAGGATGTGTCATTTTCTTGAAGATATAATATATATCACATGTGTTGTTTGATATTTACTAGTGTTGATTTAGAAAATGACAGCTCATAGGGTACACTCATGCACAACTCAATATGTAAAAAAACTTGAGATGAACTTTTGCAGATGGTAGTGCTTCTATATTGGTAAGGAGTTTCTTACTTTTTACAATAAGTGAATATTTAATCACTGTGCAGAAGTGGTAGTCTTTCTATATTTTATGTATTGTATTAAAACAAAAAGAACAAATGTTTGAAGTTCAAAAAAAAAAACATCAAAATTTGGCGTGACCAATTTTTCAAGTTGGTCCCGCCAATTGGGTTGACGTGACCCCTGAAGACGCCAATCCAGTTGACGTTTTGGGTTAGAAAATTAAGTTTTTATATTTTAGGTTATTCTGTTAAATATTTTTTAATAGTGGGTTATTTAAAACTAAAGGTTTCACATGTTGATGAAAACAAATAAATGCACTATAAGGCTTTCATGTTGTATTTGAATGACATGATTTCATTTCAACAATGAAATTGAAACTTTGGATTTGAAATTATTTCAATAATTAGGAATTTGATATCTTGATATTGTTAAAAAAATATCTTAAAATTGAAAATTGTAGATTTGAAATTGACCGATTTCAAATTAGCCAAATAATATGAATGGATTTGTATTAAGGATTTCAAATCTAAATCCATCAGATCCTTCCATCTAAATGGAGCCCCACATATTATAGTAGAATATATATAGTAGGTCATATTTATAAAAAAAATGAGATGCAAATATGCAATAACTCAAATAATGAGACCATAGTAAAATCCAATTGAATTGCTACATCTAGGGCATTAAAATTTTAACACATAAATTCCACATAAGGTTGCCAGGTTCAAGTACATACTTCAAATATCAATGCAAATGGCTTGTAGAGGAAAACAATGACATTAATTTTTTTTGATAATACAGATATATTAATAATCATATAAGTATTATGGATACTCCAGCCCTTTTATAATTACAAGATTTATAAACCACTTAGGCACTATTCGCCACTCCATCAAAAGGAGAGTAAAAAGACCTTAAACAAAAGACAACAAAACCAACAAAAAAATATAACAAACTGATGTATCTTCTACCTACATATTTGCACTAGTAAAAAGATATTAATACAAAGACAAAACAAAACCAACAAAAGCCATAACAACCCAATGAATCTCCTCACCACAAACTCTGTGCTATTCTTAAGACGAGTTGCTTTACTTTCTTCAAACCAGCGTACATTTTCAGGGCTCGAGACTTCTCGTCGAGAATCCATCTCGACCCTTCATGGTTTTTCTTGGTGATTGATCAAATTTTTTTATCCTTTTTCCCAATGTCCTCACTCACAACTAGTATTAGTATAAGAAAAAAATCAAAATGAACACCAATCAAGATGAATGGCTCACGGACGATCGCACCGTACCTTTAGCCATTAGCCATTCCGAAACTTCAGAGAACACGTGCATCGAAGCAATACTTCAAACAATATGAATTAAGATTAATTATTCATAATAAAGATTGTAGACACAATGTTGGATTAGTATACCAATCAATAGCAGAGTACGATGTAGTTACTCCACCTCTTACTTTTGACCAAGACCAAAAATATAGTTTGATATTATCACTGACTTTGTGTACACAAAAGACTTGTTGCTCAAAAATCACATTGTTTTTAGCGAGCCATAAGTTCCACGCTACACAAAGCCATCCCGATTCCCACTCCAATATAATTCTTTTCTTTCCTAAAATATCGGAGTGATGCAGAAAATGAGGTAACGATTTTCCTTGACCAACTGTTAATAACTCAAACTATTTATAAAACTTCATCCACACAAGGTAAGCACTTTTACAGGTAAAAAACAAATGATCAATATCTTCTTCCACCTCATTGCAAAACACACTTCTTCCACCTCATTGCAAAACACATATAATAAAGACTCTTGAGCTCCTAACATCCCCTTTTCAAGATTGATTTTGGTTGGAATTCTATTTTGAAGTAATTTCCACACAAAAACCACAACTTTGCTAGGGACCAATTTATTCCACGCTACTGTCAAATGATTTCGATCTTGCAATACCTCTTGGCCAATGTTGTTGCAATTACTTTGTATGCCGGTTTTCTTGACGGAAATCGACAAGGCTTCGAAGAAAATTGAGGGCTTCTCCCATGGTTACTGGGTTAATTAAGGTTGATGTCTTGAAGGTGAAGGGACGAGAGGTGACCATCGGTTGAGGAAGATGAAGGATGAACGACATTGATGAAACGAAACGGAAGAGAGGAGTAGCGAAGAACTGAAATGATGTGGGTGTTCGGTTATATCATTATTTAACCCACATAATAAAATTATTATTATTAATTATTATTATTAATTGTTACTTTTACTATTAATACTATTATTATTATCATAATTTAAACATTTGGACCAATAATTTTTCTTTAAAATTGGGCCATTACAATCCTCCTATTGTTAATTTGTTTTGTAGGGACAATAATGGAATGGAGGATGAAGGCACAAGCAACTCAAAGGAAGAGATTATCTCATTCATCTCAATAGAGGAAGCACGAGGCATATGACCAATGACAAGAACGCACTCTTGTCATCGAAGGTAAATTTATTTTATGCATTTTAAAAGAGCAATTCAAAGTTTAATTGTCAAATTAATTGTGACCAATAAATATGAAGCTCAACATTCATTGGTAGTAAAATGCATTACCCTTAGTACGTGCACATATAAATTGTTTTAATGCATGATGTATGCCTATCTTTTTATAGTAAGTATCTTGACATGTTTTGAAATCAAATTTGAATTTGCTATGTGAAAATGTGCAATTATATGTTTGTTAACTTATCTAATGATGCTTTGATAAATTTAATGTTTATTGGGCATGAATGCATGAACGTATGCACACTTTGCAACACTTAGATTTTATTATTGATTGCCTTAAACGCATATTTGTTGTTCCTCTCAATGATTTTAGGATTGCTATGCTTATTACATGCTTGATGAGGAACATGTGTAAATTGTTAAAATATGGCTATGTGTCAACATATAATTATGCTATGTTTATTTGAATTTTATACTTTTTGATTATCACAAAAAGGGGGAGAATTTTGTGATAAACTTGAAGCTTAACTTGAACTTAATACATGCATAGTTTAAGGGGGAGAGCTTGTGTATGCATGGTTTGAAGGGGAGAGGGGAGAGGTGTTTGTTATATGATTTACTTGGTAATCTTGTATGTGCTATGCAATTGTTAAGGGGGAGTCATGTTTACTCACATTTCATGCATATTACATATTCAAGTTTATCAAGTTTTGTGATCATCAAAAAGAAGGAGATTGTTGAGCCTTAAACGCATGGTTGTATTTAATGCTTTAATTTATCTCCGTTTATTTTTTGTTTTGATGATCAACAAAACTTGTGTTTGTTATACTAATATGTCTACTTAGTATGCAGATTAAATGATTTAAAAGTGGATCAAATGAAGAAAATCGAATGTGCAAAACTTGGGGGGATCGCCCCAGGCGATGGTCATCATCGCCCCAGGATTGGCAGCCATGCGGGGCATCGCGATGCACATCGACTGGAGAGATGCCGAGGCTGGCGCGCAGGGGAGTTCGCCCGAGGCGATGGCTTGATCGCCTGAGGCGATGTGTTGAACGCCTGAGGCGATCCGTACTTCGTTTGAGGCGATGAAAGATTTTAAGGAGCTGAGGCTACGGCATTGATTTTTGTCTTAGATCACCTGAGGCGATCCATACATCGCCTGAGGCGATCTGTGGAATTTGGCGACCGTTGGGGCGCGGCGATGGTGATCGCCCGAGGCGATCGAGGAGTGATTCAGCATTATGTGTAGCAACGGCTATTAGGAGCCTAGGGGCCTCCTACACTATAAATATTGATGCTTTGAAGCATTTTGAAGACAAGAAACAAGCCTACAAACTTCTACAAGGCTTTGATCATTCAAATTTCAAATTACTTTGCAATCTCCATACATTGTTATTGTATTGGAGTTTGTAATTCATTTTTTGTTAGAGTCTTGTTTTCTTCGTGTTGGTACCGTGAAGGTGTTTGTTAAGTTATTGTAAGGTCCTCCGAACCAAATCAAGTTGGAAATTGTAAAGTCATCAACAAGTATAGTTGGTGCATGTGTTGTGGCTATCCTTGGAGCCTTAAGGCCAAGAAGACTCGTGAAGAGTGTTGTAGCTCGTGAGAGCTTTGTGTACTCGTGAAGAGTATTGTGCTCCGGAAGAGTTGTATTGTGGCTACTTGGAGCCCTCAAGGCCAAGACCTTTTGTTCTAGTGGAACCTCGGTTGGAGGTTATCTAACCGGGAAGAGGAGACGTAGGCGATTCATCGCCGAACTTTATAAACAAATATCCTTGTCATTTACCGCTTTAATTTCATTACGCATTTATTTATTTGTTTACTTCTTATTTTATTATTTATCGATTGACTTAAGCCTTCCGCAAGCGCAAACTCTTTTATTTTGCAAACTCATTTTAAAAAGCTAAAGTAGCCAATGAATCTTCACCCCCCCCCCCCCCCCCCCCCCCTCTTCGATTCCAACAATCTTCATTATTAACTTCTTTTCGTTTTCGAGGATTTTTATCCTTAGAACCGACTGGTCTACCACGTTTCATAGGCGCCTTTAATTTACTAATAATGGTAGAAGGTCCTTCAGGGACAATAATTCGAATCGGAGCATTAATATCCGGTACATGTGACTTGGTCACACGCTTTAGGTCAGAAAAAGCATCTGGCAATTGATTCGCTAACTGTTGCAAATGAATTATCTTTTGAACTTCAAGTTCACATTGTCTTGTGCGAGGATCAAAATGAGATAATGACAATTCATTCCACATAATTTTATTAACCGACTGTTTATTTTCTCCCCCTAATGTTAGGACAAATGATTCATCAAAATGACAATCAGCAGCAAAACGAGCCGTAAATAAATCTCCAGTATTTGGCTCAATATATTTTATTATAGAAGGTGATTCATACCCAACATATATGCCCAATCTCCTTTTCCCATCTTTGTGCGTTGTGGTGGAGCAATTGGAACATAAACTGCACATCCAAAAATTCTAAGATGGGAAATGTTTGGTTCCTGGCCAAAAACCAACTGTTGGGGATAATATTCATGATAATCGTTGGCAATGCGAATTAATGCAGCTGCATGCAAATAGCATGTCCCAATTAATCAGCCTGCATGAATGAGTCTCAATGCGTAGAATGAGATGCTCTCGTGCAACGTGTAGAACAATAACTAAACGATTCTGAAAGACCGTTTTGTATGAACAAGACATAGTATCAAAGACATGATGTTCAACATTATTCCAACAGACATCATAATTATTAAAAGATTGTGATGTAAATACCACATTATCAAGACGATTGATTCTTAGTGTATTCTGAAGAATATCAATTAACTCGCAGTAATTTGAAATAGATAATGCGATTAAATTGTGACATCAAATCAATCATAAAATATCGATAAATGAGTCATCAAAGGTCGTAAAAGACACAAAAATACATCAATGTCCGCATTGCGATAAAAATGCAGGGATTCATTTCGTTAAATCTAGGAGACTCTTGACGGCCTATTGTCATTGAGACAGCAACACATGAGAAATTCATTGGATTGAAGATCTTCTGGATCTTCAAAGAATGACGACCACATGAATTCTCTAAAATTCTTCTCATCATTATAGAACCGGGATGACCCAACCGATCATGCCAAATGATAAATCATTATGATCAGTAAACTTCTGGTTTACCATTGCATATATTTCAATTGTAGTTATATATGTGTAGTATAATCCAGAGGAATAAGAAGGTAATTTTCCAAAACAATTTTCTTTCCAAAGTTAATACTTGTAATATACAAGTATTCATTATTATCTTCACTTTTACTCAATATGATATTCATTTTTGCGAATATCTTTAAAGCTCAATAAGTTTCTTTGAGACTTTGAGCAAAATAAAGCATTGTCAATGCAAAATTTTGTTCCTCCAGGCAAAATTATAGTTGCTCTTCCGGAGCCTCAATTAATTTTGCATTACCAGATATTGTACTAACATGAGCTTCTTTCATTATTAGATATGAAAAATACTTCTTATCCTTAAGTATAGAGTGTTGTTGCAGTGTCTGCCAAACATAATTCTTTGTCAATGATCATTAGAACGTCCATTTCTTCACAAAAAATAAATTTTCAAAATGAGATTTTTCTTCTTCTTCTGTTTATGATAAATAAAATATTTGTATAATAAAAAAAATATTGACAATAAAAATTTATTATAAAATTATTTACAAATATAAAATGAAATATTTATTTGCAAACATAAATGAAAATTCTTAGGCATTTCCATGACTAGTATCACCTTCAGGATGATTGACAAAGAAATCAGCATCATCAAAAGAATAAAATCATTAAACATTGTCAACAAATTATGGTCAAGATTAACATCTTTGCTATTGAAATTTGTCTCTATCATTTTCTCTTTTCTTTAATGATTCTTGATAGAGATCAATAAGATGATTTGGCGTACGACAAGTACGAGTCCAGTGGCCTTTCATGCCACAACGATAGCACTTATTCTCCTCCCTTTTATTGGTTTATATATTTCTCATATGCTCCCACTTCTGGTGGTGTGCAAGTTTTTGATATGACCACCACGATTATTGTTGTAACGATTATGTTACTTCCCACTTCTGGTGGTGCTTAATACTTTTGATATGGCCACCATTATTATTCTTGTAACGATTTCGACCATGACCACGACCTCCGCCTCGGTTTTGTTCATTATTATATCGCATAGCTGTCGCATTTACTTCAGGAAATGGAGCAGCACCAGTTGGACGAGCCTCGTGGCTTTTCAACAAAAGCTCATTATTTTGTTCAGCAACAAGAAGACAAGAAATCAATTCAGAATATTTTTTGAAACCTTTTTCACGATATTACTGCTTCAGGAGCACATTCGATGCGTGAAAAGTGGAGAATGTTTTCTCCAATAAATCCTCATCAATTACATTTTCCCCACATAATTTCAACTTTGAACTGATCAGAAAATTGCTGAATTATACTCACTTACCGTTTTAAAATCTTGCAAACGTAAGTGCATCAACTCATAACGAGCCTTTGGAAGAATAGCCGTTTTTGGTGTTCATATCTTTCTTTCAAACTAGTCCACAAGGCAAAGGGATCCTTTACCGTCAAATATCTGTTTTAACACTTCATCAAAGGTGGTGGCGGAGGAAGATCATTGATTTAGCCTTTTCTTGATTTGTGGCTATACTTTCTTCTTTTATGGTTTCTCCAAGACCATTTGCCTATATATGAATTTCAGCATCTAGTACCATGATATATATAATTCTTTCCAGTGATATCAAGAGCAGCAAACTCGAGTTTTGCAAGATTAGTCATACTGTAATTAAAATCAAGAAAACAAATAAAACTTACCACTTACACAAAGTTGGCTAGAGATTCGTGTGATAACGTGATATAAAATAATAGTATTGTATTCTATAGAGAACAATTTAGAGAGAGAATTTAGAGAGCTTTTCATTCTATCTTTCATTTAACTTTAAGCCTCTATTTATAGGCTTAATATTATAGTTACATGGGGGTGGAATGTTGAAGGTAAATGGACATCCAATATACATAAATATTACGTTTCACAACACTTTAATTAATACATGCATTAACACATGTATTTATGAACATATTTATAACATAATCTAATTTATCATATTAGTAGGGTTTATTGACAACGAACCACTGTGATCTTTCAATATACAAAACATCACGTAATTTGAAAAAAAGACAGTTTACCTCATGTAATTTGTGAATAGAACAAAAACAAAACATCCACTCAGCATATACTATGTTTCACAAGTTACATGGGATAAATTTCCTATTTTGAAAAGCACATGGGATAAAATGTATATTTGCAAATCATAACGTGTAAATTGCTTATTGTTAGTACCACGGCGGATAAATATTTATTACAAACCACATGGGAGTAAATTATCACTAGCTCTATATTAATATCAAGCTAAGAAATTTTTCATTTGACTACATCTGAATTTCTTCATTTTTTAAGCTCTTTTGGATATAACGGTTGGATGGTGTGGACCTCACGTGGGGTCCATCTCATCCGATGACTCAAATACGTTCAGAATAACACTCACGTGTATGATATAATTTCCATTTATTAGTTGAATTGCAAACTCAAAAAAATCAAAGAAGTTTCATATTGTACACTTAAACTTTTAAGTAGTAAGGATTGGAGGATAGTAATCAGCTCTACTGCCAAGAATTCTGGCCTCTGTGTCAGGGAAATTTTCCAGCCCCGGCAGCTCCGAGACGGTTCCCTCCGGTGACACGCTAATGGGGTAACTCAACAAATGCCCAGGCAAGTCATTTTCAAAGGATTCAGAAGCGTAATGATCCCAGTTCTTTTGAGCCAATTGTTTTACCTTTTGTACGCATTCCAAGCTTTGTGGATATGAAAAAGAGTTATCCAGCAAGGCAAGGTGCTCGTACCACAACGCCATTCGGAAACCATGTATTTGGCCTCTTGCTGGGTGGTTGTGAGATAGATGGTATGGCTGGTATGCTCCCATTGCTATTTCTGAATCCCTTGCACCATCCATGGATCTTTGGTTGATGTTGGCAGATCCTATGATTATGTATTCATCATCCACTGTAGAAACAAAAATAACCATTTTCAGGATCAAATACTTGAGCTATACAGAAACACAACTCTACATGGGGATCAAATACTTAAGTTATACAGAACTTGGTTTATTGGCAACGAAACCCCCTATGATATTCCAAATAGGCAAATTACACTCCTTGGGCTTGAAAATAAGCAGTTTACCCCTCCTGTGGTTTTCAAATTAATCAGTTTACTCCCCCCTGTTGTTTGAAAAATAAGCAGTCTACCCTTTGTAGTTATGAATAGGGGCAAAACACCCACGCCTTTCATGTTATGATTTGCAAAGCACTTGGGGTAAATTGTTTATTTTGAAAATCAAGGGAGGTAAAATGCATATTTACAAACTACATGAGGTAAAGTGCATATTGTCGATATCACATGGTAAAATAAAATGCATTTACAAACCGCATGATTCATTGTCCTTTAAAATTTATGAAGTAAGCCAGAGCCACAAACATGACAATTTTGTGTAACCTTAACTTTTTGTATCCTCAAAATAACCTCGAGCATGTCATATATTTTATGAAAAGAAACACTTTACCGATCAATGTCTTGGCATGGACATAGATCATTCCCCTCCTAGCTTGCTGAGCTCTACTGTAAGCTGTATCCGGTTCTGGTTTTTCTGAAGGCTCATATTCTCCACTCAGCTTCTTTTCTCTATACCAAGGCAAAAGAATGTCAAATAATCCTTAGGATCAGCATTAATTCCTTTGAACTCAGGGCTTGAATTACATCAGTGTACATTTCTATTGTTCTCCTTTGCCAATCCAATATAACCTGGACCGATGTAGTTTCCGGGAACCCCTCTGGCCACATCGGAATCACAACGTACACCGTAAATCTCCCCGGCTTCAATCTTACTCACAATCTTCAACGATAGTTCCTTGGGATCAAGTGTAAAGCTTCTATATCTTCATCCTGGACGTCCTTCGAGAACCATGAATACGAGCTTCCCAAGAAGTACTGATTCTCGATGTATATGAAATTCTTTGCACGACGAATGGCATGGATATACGCATCTTGAATGCTTCTATCGATGATGTTATCCTTCCCACTGACTAGGCCGGATCGAGCTGCATCTTCGGGTGACTCAGGGAAGCCGAAAGCCGCTCCACCATCAATGGAACGGAAAAGACTTGAAACATTCCATATTTCTTGATCATCTGGGAACATGACAGGAGACGGTGGAATTATGATTTTCTGAAGTTCTTCAAGCTGCAGAAGAACATCGTTTGTGCCTTGTTTCTTCCATCGTTGCTCGAAATTGTAGAGAACATCCCATGCTGCAGGGCCTTCTAACCGGCTATGGGTGTCATGCCATGGCTCCCTTGGACCACTTTTTGTATTGTGGCACCACTGTAATTCGCCTGATGAAAATCATCATGATGGGACGTGTCTAAAGTCCGAAAAAGGGAATGAAATTGTGTGTCATATCTCCCATCACAAAGGTCGAGACCACCGACAAAACTAACGATCCTCCTCCGGTTTCCGTCCCCGTTAGGCATGGCACTATCCACAACCACACTCTTCTGGTGATGAGTGAGCATTCCCCCGATTTCGATATTCTGAATTATGCTCCGACCATCGTCCGGATCACGAGGACACAAACACACAGTGAACATCAGTATTTCGAAAATAGTCCCCTGTATCTTCATCATGAGTTGCCATTAATCCGTCTTTATTGAGCATTCCACCAGAAGTTCTGTCGTCCCACACGAGCATCAGTACCTCACGCCTTCACTGGCTCGTTTCTTGAGAAGTTCGCCTATAGTCAAGTCTCCACCGGGCTTAGGCCGCCTCATGTCACGTACCAACGTGATCTCAGTGTAAATAGACCAACCGGCAATGTAAATTAAGTGTTTTGCATTACTGATGGCATCAAAAATATCTTCCCAACACCGGTTCGGTTCGTAGAACTTCCCACCAGATAGTGGAATCTTGGGGATGAAATGATCAGGGACATGAGCATCTTGATAAAGTGTAACTTTGCACCCTCTTCTCTGTGGGAAAAATGTGTATGGTACACCAGGATACTTGGGACTTATCAGTCCTCGACCCCAACAAGGATCCAGAGTAACAGAAAAGTACTGCAACTTGACATGAATCTTAGAGTGACCATGTATTGGTTTGTTTTCGGTGTTCAAGATTTCGAGCCATTTGTTGATTTCTTCACCATGAATAAAATCCGAAACAGGCAAATAGGCTCTTCCGATGAGTTCTGCTCCAATGGGTCGTCCACTTTGATGGTGAACACTACTTTGGAAGCCATGTGAGCACAGTAAATGTGGAACGATTCATACCAACGAGGATTCGAGTGTTCACGTAAGAGTAGTCTTGTTCTGCCAACTCTTGCCTTTTCTAAATCGATGTTGCATAGAGTTTTGAACCAGTTTTCTTGAAGCCAAAAACTCCTTCAATGCATTCCTTCAGCTATGTTTCAGAAACAACTTGTTAATATGTGTGCTAAAGTTTAGAACAGTTGAGTCTTACATTTGAAACAACCAATGGAAAATAAAGGGAATCCGTAGATGTATTTTTGGTATCGCTAATATGCATTTTAGCCCCTATGGTTTAAAAAATAAACAGTTTACGACCCTGTGATTGTAGATAGACATTTAACCCACTCTTGTTTGCAAAACATAACACATCACCCACTTACACACATCTATTCACAAACTACAGCGGTTAACTGTCTATTTTCAAACCACAATGATGTAATGCCTATTTGCAAACCACATACGGTTCGTTGTCAAAAATCCTATTTTTGGAGAGTGTTATTGTTCTTCGAAGACACTTCCCAAAAAATGCATTCTATTTTAAATTTTTTACACTAAACATATTTTTTACTTTTCAATTTTATGAATATTGTTTAGTCATGTAAAAATTTTAAGGAATTTACTTGTCTGTTGCTCAAATCATCTCATGAAATTAAAATCTGTTAAAATCTATCTTTCAAATTATTTTGTCTAATCCCACTTATAGCTCGATCAAGTCCCAGATTTTTTTTTATGTCGGCCGTTAAGTGCAGTGTCTTAGGACGGTATCAAGCGACATGGTAAAAAAATATGAGTCCAAAAGCACCGCCCTTAACATGGCATCAAACAACCCCTTAATGTGGCATCAAACAAACTAAGTCCTATACCAGAACATCTATAACACAGTTGAACTGGGAAAAAAAAACAAACAAACTTAGTATTTGAAAATTATCACAAGACAAAGAAAATATCCAAAACCCATCTCAAAATTATGTATAAATAAATTTTATCGAAACAATAGATGTAATATTCATCCACATTAGCACCAAAAATCTTCTAGCTCCGATTCAAGAAAGCATATCATATTCATTACTCTTTAAAGAGCAGTTCTATCTTTGCCACTTAAATCTCCACCCAATCTGGGAAGCCAGAAATTTAACTTAACTTGCCAAATAAATAATAAATAAATTAAAAACAATAAGAAGAATATAATAAAATAACTTGCTTGCTGCTTATAAACCAGAAGAATGGAGAAAGAAAGTGGAAAAGAGCAAATACCCTATGAAAAAAAGCAAAAAGGGCTCCGAAGTGTAGCTATATCGACCTCACATATTGTGATATGAAGATCTCCATGAAGTAAAATCTGTTGCCATTCTGTTTGAATTTAATTCGTAACACCTTACTCTAAATGTTTCTCCCTCGATTCCAACTAACTTTGATCTTCAATTTTCTGTTGTTTCTGATCAGTATCTTCAGTCTTCAGTCTACATATATATATATATATATATATATATATATGAGAAATTTCTGAGGAAAGTAAAACTGTAGAAGGAGAGGGATAATTAAATATCTAATTTAAGAGGATGAATTCTAAGGTTGACATTAATTTCATCTACATTTGAACCGATATCAAACTATATATATATTATATAATATATATATATATATATGTGAGATTATTGGATTTTATATTATGAATAAAAATGATTATTTATATTTTTTTTATTCCAAAATTTTAAATTTTGAATAATTAGATATAGAAATTTATGTTTTTTGCTCCATCCATCATTGTTTCAAGCATAGTTTTAAAAAAATGATCAATGGTTGAACGAAAAACCCATGAACCTGAAAAAAAATAGGTATGAATATTTTAATTAATCGGCTGTTAGTTGACTCATAAAAAATCAAATAAATTGTTGGCTTTTGTTGATACTAATGAAAGAATTGTTCAAAATCAGCAAAGCATCTCTGGTGTAAATTGTAGTATAAAAAATAATTAAATATAAAATATTGTTATTTTATTATAAATCAGGCATATATTTATATTACATGCAATTTTTTGTTTCCACTATAATTTTAGTCTATGTGCACCGTGCAACCCAAAGTTTAAGTACTCTTAAACTTCATAATCCGTCATTACATTATTAAAAAATATTGTATTATTTGATATATTGTATGAATGCATTCAAATTCTTAAAATTATTATCACTATTTTTTAACAACAAACAAAGTCAATGCATATCTTTGTTAATTATTGTTAATTTACATTTTAATTGATATACTCTAAAAATGTTTTTAGAGTCTTAGTTGAGTTTTTAAATAGTTAATATTAATTATCATAACAATTTCTTATACAATAATATTTAATTTTCTATGTGATCGTTATTGATCTTTGGTTCAACTTGTTGAATAGTAACCCGATAATTCGCACGTGTCAATGTTTGGGTCGGGTTTAATAACAATGGTTTCAGAGAGTCAATATCCTGAAAACCATGTTTCTAATATTAAAATGGATATTTAAGATTTTTAATTTATATTTTGAAAGAGAGGGAGAACACGTCATCGGCGTAAACAATCCATTAGTACGAGTTAGGTAATTTGCGTCGCTCCCGCTCCACCTGTCTATATAAAATTTGGGGAATCTTCGGGAAAGCCATAAAAGATGCCCATATGGGTTGCTATTGCACCTTTCAATAATATATATATATATATATAATATATATATATATATATATATACCTTCACGAATATTCCACATGATCAATATCAATATACATAGAGTACTGATTGTGGTAGTTGCATCAAACTTTTTCCTTGTGAGAAGTCTACCATATTTATTTCGTTAATCATTATATTTATGTGTTAAGATTGAGTATGCAGATAGATAGGGGTTGAATAACTGTCGTACATGCTCTACTTACTATTTTTAATATGCTTCTGTTGTGTAGCAAGCAAAAGCTATTTTTCTTGTTTAAAGATTGATAAATCGAGTAACTAAGTAAGTGCGGAAAGAACTCGACTGGAACAGTGAATAAGTTGAGCTGATGACGATAGTCTACTGGTCAAGTGACAACGATAGGCATGATCTACCGGGCTAATGAAGAATACAGTAGATACTGAAATGATCACAGTAGAGTAGACGGTGTCTGCGGAACTGAATAAAGTAGACAAGGTCTACTGGACTAATAACGACTTGGTATATCTACTGGTAAATAATATATCTATGATCTACTGAGTAGACACCATAATTAATATATGTGCAATAAGTAATGACTGAAAATAAATGGCACACTGATGTTTCTGGAAGTTCGAATCACGATGTTTTTCTGTCTCCACTTCTTCCTTTGCATGAATGATCAAGTAGAAGATTTGGTTTTTATTTTTCAGCATTACAACCTACTCAGGCTAATACACACAAATAGCCTAAAATTCTAGCAACTCCACAGCTGAGGCAAACTCTTACAGCTGGATATACACAAATCAGTTGACACACAGTCACAACTATTACAATATAAATAAGAGTGGTTGAGCGGTATGCAATCAATTGCAATAATCAGTTGGCCTAATGATCTCTTGAATATCTGATACGTCTCTGATGATGCGGTGCGTTAAAAATGCTTCTGAATAAGCAAGTATCTTATGTAAGCCAGGTGAGCAATAATGATGAGCAATGATAATTAAAGACAATAGCTTGTGTTTGCCAACAACCCTTTAAAAAAAAATCCTCATATATAGCTCAAGAAATCCAACTGTAATATTGATTTCTGAATATCCGTTTTGTACTAGCCTTGCTATGCATTAAATGCTCTGAAAATATTATCCCAAAATAGTCTTCGATGCAATAAATGCATTTACGTAAGTTTGTACTATGTTCCTCTTTAGCTGCAACGGCTAGTTGTTATTGTAAATGTTGCGGATATTTGAATAACTCTTCTTAAAACATTTCTTCTATAGTCGGTAGACAACCATTAGTCGGGTATACTACATTTCATCGTTAGACTCCAGTAAACTCCTGTAGATCGAATGTCTACTGGATAGTCGGTAGACTATATAGGACTTCTGTTCAATCAACATCATACTTCACCCATCGGTAGAGTTGATATGTCGGTTCATCTTTGTCTGTTGTATTCTTATCAATAGAGCCCTTAGTGGTCGGTAGACTAACTCTTCTTTGCAGCTTATTCGTTAGAGTCTTTCATAGCATTCAGCAGAGCAATTCGGTAGAGTTAACCAGTTATATCAGTAGATACATATCAAAACCTGATATCCAACAATTTCTCCCTTTTTGATATTATCTAATTTATCATCATCGGTAGAGGTACTTTAGATATACCGGTTGACTGAGGAGCGTGGCTCTGATGATCTTCTTTATTGTACCAAACAAACTGATTTAACATTTTTTTACTATAGATATCATTATTTGTTTGAATTTTTTTTTAACCAAGGAGGGTGAGGGTTAATCTAATACATCTTACTATGAGAAATAGATGATAACTATTAGGACAATGTCTTGTTGTAGACAATAGATATCATCATTGTGCCCTGTGGATGAATCAAACTTTCCATTGTGAGAAATGTATTATTTTGTATTATGGAATACATATATGGTCCCTCTGTTTGCACTATTTTCCGATTTAGTCCATATTGTTTACACTGACCCGATTTAGTCCCTTAAGTTTCCTAATGTGTCCCAATTCAGTCATAAACGTAAATGCACCGTTAAAACAAAGGACGGATCGGGTCACTTAAAACTTCAGGAACTGAATCGAATTGACACAAATATTAGGGACTGAATGGGGTCACTTAAAGGATTGGTGATTTAATTCTATAAATTTAACTATTATAGTAATAATATGGATATTTATTCTACTAGTTGTTTTTTTTGGCAATCTTTTGTAAAATTATTTTATTTAAATAATGAGATAATTAATTAAATTTTATATAAAACCAATTTTCACTCAAAAAAAAAATTTAACATATTTATATACAAAATATTTTTTATGTCTAGTTTATTATTAAACAGTATATTTTTTGATTTCATTTACTTGTGAAAATTTGATTTCATGTAGATTTAATATTATTACATTATTTAATAAAATAAATTTACAAAATTTTGCCAAATTAGAATAAAGTATCCGTATTATACTATAATAATTTAAAATTTACAGAATTAAGTCACCCAATCTTTTAAGTGACCCGATTCAGTCCTAATATTTGAGTCAATTCCGATTCAGTTTTTGAAGTTTTAAGTGAATCGATTCAGTCTTTTCGTTTGTTTAAAGTGTATTTAACGTTTTGGACTGATTTGAGACAAATTAGAAAACTAAAGGGACTAAACGGGTCAGTGAAACAATGTGGACTAAATCGGGAATGTATGCAAATAAGATGGACCATATCATATATATGGATAACATGAAACTTTTTTCTATATCTTCCGTTAGGGATAACATCAAACTTTTATCTTGTTTGAAGTCTATTAGATTTAATAGCTTACTTTTTAGTAAGCATGTGTGAGATATTTAACTTTTTAGTATGGTATAGATGATTAAAATATATACTATCGAATGGAACATAATTATTAAAAATTGAATTGTTTTCATATTATCAAAACTGATAATTATATGCTCAAAAAAAAAAAAAAACTGATAATTATAAAAAGGGAAAATTGAATATTCGGGTTTTTAATGTTAGTATGGCATCGCACAACCAAACAATGGACGATATAGAATAAGCTATCTACAAATGAAACAGGCCTTGGTTCAATTCTGGTTGTATGTATCCAACATTGTTTTAACAAATATGAAACAAATCATTTTTACATATGCTAAATTACAAAATAATTGACCAATACATTTTGTTAATAATTAATAAATCAATGCTATATATGTTTCCCATTGTATATGATTGCATTTGAATATTTAAGTTATAGTTTCTATTTGTTGATAATATTTAATATCATTAATAAATATATCAGGCCACTATTGAATATTGATTATACTCGCTTCGCAGGGAATCAATCACCCAAAAAATATTTGGTATACGATGTCTATATTTTTTTACTGGATACATAGCCAAATAATTTTAAGTTGCATCTGGATAGAAAGATTTGAAAACTAATCATTTAAAATTCATGGATTTGAAATGACACGTAGTAAAGTGGCTTTTCAATCCTTATAAAAGTAAATGAAGATGTATTAAAAAAAGGAGAAATTTGAAATGCATTCTTCAATTTCTTACCCAAACATAAATTATGGATTTGAGTATAGAATTTGAAATCTATTCATTTAAATCATTTAGTCCAACCACAACTTAGGTCATGAATAGAGAGTCAGGGCAATACCCTCATTGTAGGAAGACGTAATTGTTGTTTACGGGTGCGGTGTATGCGTTCGTGGGTACTTTGATACAACGGGTGTTGGAAGTATGACATGAACAATATCAACGAGGGCAAGTGCTGGACACTTTGTTTTAAGAAGTGTCGTACTCACTATGCACACGGTATATGACAATTTTCTCCCAAGATACAACGACTTCTACTTGTGATAGTGATACACAAATCACAAGCCTCACGAACCACAAA
>CAJQUN010002693.1:0-23667 GCA_907163345.1 Haberlea rhodopensis | reverse complement strand
GTTATCAGCGATGATGAAATAAAAATATCACCATTTTTCCTACTCAGGCTGAGAGGGTCTGTGTATAGTGTGATAAGTAAGAGCAACGATGGATTGGAGGTCTCATTTAAGAGCAACTACGATCCTTCGATATCGGGACAAGATTGCCACTCACTGTTGACATAAGGTCTACTTTGACAGAAACCTTCTGCTTTAAATCAATAAATCTTGAATTAAGTTTTTTTCAAACGCTTTTTAAGACATTCCTAGAGTTCAGGTACATTTTAAGAAGTGGAGATTTCTATTGGGACAAGTTAAACAATAATTCCCAAAACAGCAGGTATTTCTTTACTTATCAACCAATCAATGAAGAACAAGTTGTGGATGAAAATTTAAAATGGTATTTAAAAGCTTACAATGGATTATTATGGCAACTTGGGTTAACCATTTTCGTAGAGCGAGGACGAATACGAAGTAGTTGCTATAGGAGCCCATTGTACAGTCGCGCTTGCGCGGGCCTGGGCCCGGGGCGTGACAGAATGATATCAGAGCCAGGTTACCGGCAGAAAACACTGGGAGATAAGTGCTATGAGGGGCAAAGTGCTACTTGCATGTGAGCCGCCTCTTGAGCCTAAAGGGGCAAAGTGCTACACGACGGGGGCCACCTCTTGAACCTGCGGGGCAAAGTGCCACGTGCATGGGAGCCACCTCTTGAACCTGCGGGGCAAAGTGCTACAAGACGGGAGCCACCTCTTGAACCTGTAGGAGCCACCTCTAGATTCCCGAAGCCGGTGGATCGATGAGTTAGGTCGCGACGAGGACGTCACGTCTTAAGGTGGGGTGATTGTAATACCCTTATCCCACATTGGTTGTGGATGAAAATTTAAAGTGGTATTTAAAGGCTTACAATGGATTATTATGGCAACTTGGGTTAACCATTTTCGTAGAGCGAGGACGAATACGAAGTAGTTGCTATAGGAGCCCATTGTGCAGTCGCGCTTGCGCGGGCCTGGGCCCCGGGCGTGACAACAATCACAACCAATGAAACACGAGATTTTAACGTGGAAAAACCCTTCAACGTGAAGAGTAAAAACCATGAGGCATATGAGACATAATCAAATCCACTATAATCAAAGAGGAGTTCTTACGGCAGTAATCTCCACATAAATGCTCTCAAACTTAGAGCAACAAATGATTCTTAACAATCAACACAAGAATCATAAACCAAGACACGAGTTTGCAAGAAATCACCCAAAAAGCGTAGCACTATTCCAACCACGAGATCTGCGACTCCGGAGCTCCAAATTGATTCCACCAATCAAAATGAGGCTTAACGAGTTCTGAAGGTGCCGTCCAAATTTAAGCAAACTTGGACCACAAATGAGCATCCAATAGTCGCCTTGAAAAAATCTGTCAGGAACCCTCTTTATTCTTATTTCTCATAAATGTTTACTGCCTCTCTCTTTTTCTCTTCAAAATGATAATGCCAAGCTGCCAGCTAAAAACAACTCTAATAGCCTTAATGGGCTTGACACAAGATGGGATTTTTTTATTATGGGATGGACCCAACAGTTTCTACTGCTATGCAATATGTGAACGTCAAACAGGATATCCAGCGTGGTGCTTAAGTTGCAACGGGACAGGTGAAATAGCATGTTGTCCAGTCACGTGATTCAGTGGTGTGTAGTCATTAGTATAGAATCTATCACAATATTATTCTGGAGAAGGTTTCACTACATGGCAATCACAGATGACAAACAGAATAATGCCAATGCCAGAGGATCTGATCTACTGCCAGGTAGAGGCAAACAATTAATTGTACCTGAATCTGTTTTGCTAGTCAAAAAATGCAGAAAATCTTACAAAAGTTGTAGACCTTGTATTTGAAATGTAACATAGTGACACTGTGTTAGTGTTATATGAAAGCAGGTTGATGATAACTACCAGTATTCTATGGATAACAAAGATGATGGAGTCCATTGATGGATAAGCTCCAACCCCATTGTCGGATTCTGGATCATCTTCCCAGCCAAGAATTTCGTAATGGTGGACCAACTAAGCAAAATCTTACTGCCCACACTGGTCCAACATGCCTAGCTGTAACATTTTCTTTTCTTTATGCATACAGAATACACATGTGAAGATATCAACATAATAAGTCCATACTTGAAAGGAACATTGAAGAAACATTTGTCCAAGTAATAATCACTTAAACAAGAACAAAAGTTGATGGATGTACTACTGACAGAAATTCTATTAGCTCTGTGATGCTGTCAGCAGTAACCAATTGCCAAGGAGTCTTCCACTATTCAATAAAAAAAAAAATGCACACCAAAAGAAGTTCAATCGAATTAAATATTTGGAGAAACAGATGACCCACGGAAGTCACTACATTTGAAGAGGGTGAGAGTTGGAGGAAAGTCTTTGGTCCATTCTTTGTATACGTCAACACAACCACAGATGTGTAAAAAGCATACAACTTATGGCTAGATGCAAAGAATCAGGTACATGCGCGCAAATTTCTTCTTCATAAACAAAAGAAAGAAAAGGGTCGCAGAAAATATGAGAGATTTCAGATTGAGAAATTATACAATACGAATGTTGGAAGATACCTGACTTTATATTGTTAAGATAGCATGGTTATTATCCGTGTAATTGATGAATGCTTACACCCCAGCGCACTGAAGTTTTATCTCTCTTGTATCATCCTTAGAGGTTAATGCAAGAGTCTTTGTGGCCATATGAGTTTGTCTCCTCACCATATTACCTCACTTACAAGGAGCGGGGTTCAGCTACAGAGAGCCACTTTGTCCAAGACAGGTAACCAAGTTACACTTAGAGAGTACAGATTCTTAAACTGCAGAAGATTACGCAAACATAATAATTTGAGATTGTTTCCTATAAGGAAAAAGTTGTATAGAAGCTTATTCAGTTTCTTCCCAATAAACTAGATTTGTCTCAGCTTCCATGCTTCCTGCCAAGTCTGCATACACTGGTCTATCAGCTTCAAGAACCGAAGGCTCGTGGCAAACTGAAAGCAAGGTCCTTACCACATATGTTTTCTCTGGCAGCTAAGAGTTTTCCTATTTCTGATCATAGATGATTGATGCTTCTGCTCGGATTCAGGATTATCAATTTTGTACACAAAAAGATGTGGATGGAAATTTTACAATTAAAAATGTCATACCAGGGGTGTATGTCTTCATGGCTGGGTTCCAGGTTTCATTGGAGATTACCTGAAAGAAGATCTCGTTACTATCACTTCAGGTAAATACGTGAGAATGCAAGTTTTATCATTGTTATTTAGTAATTAGATAACAAAAATCGTATATTAGTGCATCTCCGCCTATCGGTGCATGTAAATTACATGCATCGATAGATTTTAGCAAGTCGGTGCATGTGAATTACATGCACCGCTAAGTCTATTTTGGTGCATGTAAATTACATGCACCTATAGACTTATACTATATTTAACCAAAACATAGCATTTTTATATATAATTTTGAATATGTAACATTTTTTCTCATTAATTTTTTTAATTTAATAGCAAACTGAAATATAAGGCTTGAGATGTGAAATAACAAACTGAATAAGAAAGCAAAACCTAAGTCTAAAGATGCATGTAAGTTACATGCACCAATGAGTCTATCGGTGCATATGAATTACATGCACCGATAGACTCATGAACTGCCGGTGCATGTAATTACATGCACCACTGAGTCTATCGGTGCATGTAAATTACATGCACCACTGAGTCTATCGGTGCATGTAAATTACATGCACCGATAGACTCATGAACTGTCGGTGCATGTAAATTACATGCACCAATGGTTTCAATATCATTACATTCTCAAAATTTCATTCAAACAATTGATCGAACATCTCAAATACATTATAATTTTGAGTTTACATTAAAAATCTACAAATAATCATTACAATAAAATTGAAATTCATAATAAATATAAATTTTTCATCAACAATGATCGAACAATTCAAATATATTAAACTTTTACGTTTCACATTAAAAATCTACGTACAGACATTACAAAAAAATTGAAATTCATAAGAAATATAAAACAAAATCAACACAATCGGTAAATAGATGATAAATTGAAGTGCGATGATTTTGTCTTCTTGCACAACCTCTTTGTTTTCATTTGACCAGTGCGCGCAGCTCCGACACCATGGGAGGAGCGACAACTTCCAACGACGGCGTTGGTGGTTAGGACATGTGGCTGATGTGAGGTTTGGAGACTAGGGTTTTGATGTTGAAGGAGGTGATCCAAGGAAGACAGAAGACTATTTTGGTCATTTTGACAAAAATTGGACCTAGTTGAAAGAATTTTTTTGGGGTGATTGGGCCGAAAAATCTTTTACCAAGTAGTACCGGCCCAAAATTTTCCCAATATTTTAAAGCCTTAAAAATTCCATTATCCAAAATAATCAGGAGAGGTTGTGATGCATTAATAGATCTACTATATGATCGCACGATGATATTTTTAATCGTCCGATAAGTTTTTTTTAATTATTATTTATCGAAGTTTCTTGATTGTTAAATAAAATATTTGTGTTTTTTTTTTAAAATTTACTGTTAAAAATATTGGTATTTTATAACCATGTGTTAGAACTTTGTGAATCTAACTTAGTTTTATCATCACAAAAAAGTATTTAATATATTTGTACGATATATTTCAATTTGTTCCTAGTTAATATAATATATTGCATATTGCTTTTCTGTGTTTATAAATTTAATTCAGAACGAATTTCACCCCACCGATTTCAACGGAACAAAACATATTCTTTATTTATTGCAGCTTGGCTCTTGACATTGACTACATAATATAAATCACAGATTCACAATGAATCAAGTTCAAGCCCCGCTTGAACACATAAAGTTGAAAAACATGGTTTAATCAATTTTGTGTTTGTTGCTTGTATGAGTTAATGAGTTTGATTAAATTTTATGGATACTATTGATGTATTAAAAATATATAAGCTATTGCGCTTTACTTTAGTAAAGCGCGCGCTTCGCGTTGCGCTATGCGCTATAGCTCCAGGACATCTGTGCACTTTAGTGCGCTATGCGCCTTTAATAACTATGCCCAACTCTATGAGAAATTGGTTTTCCAGATTGCACAGCCAATAGTTACTATGTTCCTGATGTTAACGTGATGTATGTCAACAAGTTATTCGTCAACAGCCCGAGAAGTAAGCCATTTCTCCATTTCACATCGTGCTCACAGAACAGTTTTTAAGTCAATATATACATGCTAAAGTTGCACATGAAACAAATCATAATTTCTTATCATAATCTAATTTGATGATCCTGTAGTTGAAAATTGTTGTATTGTATTGTTTACTAAATCAGTACAGAGCCAAAGTCTTAGTTCTTCTACTTTACTTGTGGTTTAGACTCGGGCAATATGGAATGTGGGATAGATACAATGATATGCATCCTACTTCTGAAAGTTTTCACGGTAGGCATAAATGATCCAAAAATGACTGGTTCTGTGCTCACGTGGATAGGTACATCTCTCTTAACAAAATCCACATAAAAAATTCAGGATTGTCTTAAACAGTACTGCAAGTTTGAACTCCAATAACCACGAGGAAAGACAAATTTGCATGATTCATATTGTTATACAGGAGGGCCGCAGACAAGTATGTTCATCAACATGGGAAAACAGATTTTACCTTAACTCGGTGACTAGTGGAACTTACAAGTTGAGATTGGCCATAGCATCAGCCACCCATTCTGACTTAGAGCCTAGAGGTCGCACATCTCTGGAGCTTTGTAGCAACTATTATTCTTATTTTATTTTTTAAAAAGAAAACCACATATAGCGGCTAATTAAAGCACCCTCTATTAATATCACCACATTCTTTAAAATCTAATTTACTTAAACTTGGTGATCAACACTAATATTTGCAGGTGCATGTTAACCAAAGGAATGACAAACAACTCGTATTGCAGTTGCTGAATTTAGGAGCAGATAATACAATTTGCCGACATGGAATTCATGGGCTCTACCAGCTTTACAGTGCTGATATTTCCACTCTTTTAATTGAAGGCAACGACTGCATATTTCTTACCCAAGCCAGGGGTGGAGATGCACTTTGTGGAATTCTTTATGACCATATAAGGCTAGAAGCTCCACCAACTTAACAGAGTCAATAGAAACTGAAATATGCATCATCATACAAGCAAAACTTCATAATTTGATATGAGACCCTGATTCAATGTATCAAACTTTGTATTCTCATTTCAATTATATGTATGCAGTGCCCAACCGCTCAAACACTAGGACAACCTTTGAAAACTAAAAAGAGCAGCAAGCTGTTGTAGGTTTAGTTGTTTACTAATCATTCAGATTGTTGAACAATTAACAACTCAACAAATTTAAAACATTGAAACTAGTACCGCTGAAAATCTGTTTCGTCCCTCTTAGATTCAAAGGGGACGGATGAATGTCAAGAGTCTGGATTGACTCCTCAATGGTGCTGCTCCACAATTTAACTCTAAGTCGATGTATCATAATAACTTTGAAAGAAAATAGCAAGAAAAATGACATTTTATACACAATCACTTCGAAAACAGTGAACAAAATGCTTACAGAAGTTCAAATAGCCTTTTCATTGGTTCAGTTCTAGGTAAAATATTATGCAGCAGGCATTGAAGCAATAAAACGTAAAAAGGCACAAAAGAAGTCATGGCATCGATTCTGATGAGGCACCAAGTTCTTAGATGAATCACCGAGATATGTTGTAACAGATTGTTAACAGAAGTCCATAGTGATCACTGGGTAAAACAGGAAGTACCAACTCAGTGACCTGCCCTTTCACTCTCTTTTCCTTGATATACGATAGACCTTCAATTGCATCCATCCCTATCATTTCAATTTCCCTAACCTTGAAATCTTTCAGCTTACAAACAAATCGATCCAGCCGTTTTTGCAGAGTTCTGTTACCACTCAACATCTTGTTTGATTTTGTGTCATATGTCCATCCAATTTCTCCAGGCCGTAGCTCTGTCCAGGCATCTATCCATTTATCAGCTAAAGGGAACTGCCATCCAATTTATCATCCCAGTTCATGTCCCCACAAAAGATTACATTCAAATTTCCATCAAGAAACTTCACAGCTTCCTTGGCTTGATCTACACGTTCTTTGCTGAACATCTGATCCCATTTTGGTGGGCTCGGGCAAGGGCTTTCTAAGTGGCTTGTAGCAACAACCAGTGCTACATCTGGCAGAACTTCAACTTCCGCAATACAAAGTTCCCGCCCCATGATAGAGCTTTGGAACGGTTTGCAGCTATAGGATTTAACAGTCAGTTTACATAACTGCAAAAGATTTATCACTATAAGTGCCTCAATTCGAGTATGACAAACGGAAAAACCGCAATTTTAGTCCTGATGGTTCCTGGTGATACGAATCAAATACAAGCAATGCAAAATAAGACTGGCGAGTGAGAAATAATGGCTATATGAAACATGAAACAGCATCAAAAATCAAAATAGAGTTCCTTGCCTATATATTATTTAATAATTTCTTTAGACTACCTGCATGCAGAAATATGATCCTGGAAAAGCCATATCATTGAAATTGAGCACCGGTATCTCCTTCCACCAACTTGATTGCTGGAAAATTTCATAGAAACTGGGGGTGACTCCTGTAGAAGTACTTAGGCACAACCGGTGGGTAACATGACAAAGAAATAGGATTTATGAAATCAAAATAGTACACAAGGAAGGAAAACCTGAAAACATATAATATCCGGCGAGTGAAGTTCAATAAGGTTGCCCAATGCTTTCATTCTCCCGTGCATCTCAAGATCTTCACGAAACCAAACATTATAACTCAAAATCTTCCATGTTATAGATTCTGAAGCCAGATTAGTCCCACCTGTCACTGGCATTGCTGCACATGATTTTAATGTTAAAATTCCACATTGTAGCAATACAAGGAAAAATGGAAGAAGCAACGCGATCGACAAATAAGTGAGTCCCGTGCAAGAGCATCACACAATTTTTTATTTTTTTTAATCCCATGAATTAGTATCAATGACAATTTCTACGCAATTTATCAAAAGGGAGTAGCAAAATCAGAAGTTGAATCATTCAGTTGCTACATTTCATGCTCTGGTTGAAAAAAAGGGCGTAGTGCCAAGTATATTTTCAAAAGACTACACAACAAAACCAAATTCCTTAGTGATATACAAAGATAAAAGCTGAATTAGTAAATAACATTGATGGTTTGTTTAATGTTGCCCTTGAGGGCAATGCTGAGCACCAACAAGCGACACGTGTCCAAGAGCACTGCCACTAAGTGCAGCATCAAACAATCCATTTTGAACGTGGATTCACTGACAGGAAATATTTCTGGACACCAGGTTACCTCAGTTTATTCTCTTGTTTTTTTTTTTTTGTGTTTAAAAACAATTACAAAATTTGAGAGCTGCAAACCTCACTATATAGGTGCCAAAATGAAATCCTTCTTAAGATATATCAAATATTCATTATATTTATTCCATTTACATGTGTCTCGAGAGACATTAGATTCCAAATGCTGACACACGAATTGCGTACTAATGCCTAATGTTTGTGTAGCGGTGAGATTCAATGCTTCTCGACTTGCACAAGTGCGTTGCTACAATGGACCACTGCATGATTATCGCTGCTTCCATTCGGATTTAACTGACATAACACCCCAGTATGAATGCATTTTAAACTGAACACATTCAGCCGGTTAATTCACTCGTATCAAACTTAAAACCTTTAACCACGGAAAGAAAATGCGGGTGAATAAGATTCCTAGCGAAACAAACTCAGGGAGATTAAGAATAATAAAAAAAGTTTTGGAACATACCAGATGATTCTACTTCCAATGCCTCATTTGCAGCTTTCACGGCCCTAAACCCAGAAGAACCACACGCATTACCCCCACCACCATCCGCACTTGAGCCCTCCCGATCTTTCCTCTTATTACTGCAAGGGCGAACTACTGGAAAAAACCTTTTTTTCTCGCCAGAATTACCGCCACTATTAACATCATTGTCCACAAATGAGCTCTCACTATTCCCCAAACTACAAACATCGCTGCACGGCGAAGGCGAGACAGCATCCTTTAACTGACCAGAGTAACCAGTGTCATCGTTATCGAAAGAAGCATTCCCATTCTTTCCTTTTTTGACACTGTTACAACTTTTCAAGGAAAAAAAAAACGCTTCCAATGGAAGAACCCAAAAGACCTTGATCAAGATCATCGTCATCGACTTCGAGAGTGGATAACAGAGAAGCTGAAACCCTGGTGCCACATATTTCGCAGGTTGTGGTGCGATACGGGTTCAAGAAGGTGCAGCCGGCGCATGACCACTTAGGTTTCGACGATGTCGATAATGATGACAATAGCGACTGTGGTATTGGGGAGAGACAAATTTGACAGTGTAACTTCTGGGAAGCTGTGTTCTTGAATGTGCACTTGGAGCATGCCCAAGACATTGTTTTTGAAAGGTTTCGGGGATTACAGTGGAGATGGAAAGAGACGACGATTGGTTTCACTACGTTAAGCGATGAAAGCATTAGATTTTGAAATCGAAACCATCGCCGCTTTTCAAGACAAACTTAGGTTTGTGGTTTCGGACTCGGGCGTGCTGATCCTTATTTCTCTTTTAAATATGTTTTCCTGTTTCCTTCTCTGTGCAACTTCGTCTTCCTCGTATTTTTCATTTTATGGTTAACTAATTTAATTATTTAAATTTCTAGTTAGTTAATTATAATATTTATATTAATTTGCATGTGATTTAGATCATACTCTACCAGGAAAAAAAATAGCAATTCTCTGTGTATATATTTATACATAACACGTAAGGACGGATGCAGAAATTTGATAAGCAGGGGCAAAAATATTAAAATAAGAAAAGAGAACAAAATTTTTTAGGTATATACTTTTATTGGAACTGATAAATTAAATAATTAATTTGAGCATTTGTTTTTCTCAACATCAATATTAACAAATATTTGATCATGAATATTAACAGAACTAATTTAAGAAGATTTTATTATTTATACAGTTTTAAAACTATTTATATTTTATACAGTTTTAAAAAGTATCCATTTAAAATGATTTTTTTTTCCACAATAAAATAAAGCTGTGATTTCCCAAGTAAATAAACTAAAGGCAAAATGGGAAAAATCCAGTAAACTATTTTATAATTTATAATTTTTATTACAGGGCACAGTCTGATGAAAAGAACATATAATATGTCAACAACTGTGTTGAATAAGTAATTCTATTGAGCTCCTGGGCATAGCCCAATCAGTAAGAGATCACCTCCATTTTAAAAAGATTTGAGTTCGAGTCCCGCAGTACGTGTGAAAAATATTTAGTCCATCCATCTTTCAAAAAAAAAAAATGCTATTAAAATTTTATGAATGCAAAAAGATATAGTTGGTCGTTCGAACGAAGAACTGGAGAAATAAATATGTTGGACGTGGCAAAGTATAATTTATTAATTTCTAAAAATCACATGAGAGTAAAAAGGCATGGTCCTTTCATGTGCAATTTATTATATTAAGCTAAATATGTATAATTTTTAACTTCCAGGCATTATACACTCAAAAACACTACTTTTTTTTATAAAAGGAAGTCCACAGCCCGTATCCATCCATTTAAGGCAAAGTTGGCTGCTGCAGCCCACCTGGTTTTTATAGGCCAACCTTTAAAATATTTTAAAGCCTAAAAAATTCCATATCCAAAATTACTGTAATTTTTAGAACAGATAATCACCCTGCTGACAACCGTTTGCAATTTTACAAAAATAATTAGGAGAGGTTGTTTACTAGATCTACTATATGATCGCACGATGATATATTAATTGTCCGATATGTTTTTTTTAATATTATTTATCAAAGTTTCTTGATTTGTTAATAATAAAATGTGTGCTTTTTTTTCCAAGTAAAAATTCATTGTTCAAAAATATTGGTATTTTACAACCATGTGTTAGAACTTTGTGAATCAAACTTAGTTTTATCATCACAAACAAGTATTTTAATATATTTTTTACGGTATATTTCAATATTTTCTATTTTTGTTCCTCCAGTTATATAATATATTGCATATTGCTTTTCTATGTTATAAATTTAATTCAGAACAAATTTCAGCCCACGGATTAAAAATTTCTGATTACGCTCATCAAGAAACAACAAGGAGAAATAATAATACAGTTCCTCTTAGATATAAACAATTCAAAACAATTTCGGATACATGTTATTAATTCCATCGATAAAAAATATGAGATTTAACCCATGAATGGCGAAATCAATCTCCCCTCCCAATGACTGATTCACAAAAGTTGCAAAGGTAACACTAAAAATCAGGGGTTCCCTCTAACCACTAAGCATCCACATAATAGCAGTCCAATAATGACCAGCAAAAACTTAAAATTATGTCATCTAAACCAGAAGCTTATTAGCTAATACCTCTATACATTCATCGATTATTATGAAAGGAATGAATAATAAAACAGACAAGAAGTGAAACCCATTATCAGATGCAAAATCTTGAAATGAAAGCCAATAATAATCTCACCCCGTTACCACCACTTGCTTGTGTTGAATTCACAACCTGGCTAGTCTTGTTGCTTATCATCTTGCTGTATACATTAAAAGAAGAAATCAATCATGTGGAGTAAGTCCAATTTTTTTTTCATTTTCATTGGGAAATGGGACAAGAATAGACAATAGAGAACGAATAAAGGTAACGAATCATACACACCTTCCAGGAAATATACAATTCCCGTGACCTGCAAATCATCCCCACAAATAAAAGGAAAATGGTTCAGGTTATAGTTTATCAGAGCTGGGAAAGCATACATAACAGGTGGAACCACAAATGAGGCTTCGCGACAAACTTGATATTATTATAAAACAAAAGTCATAATTATTATTATTTTTTGGCAGAACAGAAGTCATTATTTTGAAAACATCAAACATCAGAATCCACATATAATTTGTAAAAATCAGTTTACGTTTTTCTCACACAAAATAAATGCAAAAGAATTTGCCTCACTGTTCTTTCTTCCTCAGTTTCAATCAAGATAATGTCTTTCCTGAAGTAGGAAACGGTGTCCAAATCTTGGCCTTGCAAACTAGTCGAATACTTAGAAGTTTAGTTGATGGGAAACGATACATTTTTCATGGATGAAAACAAGCTAATTAACCAAAATATATGATTTCTTTCCATTCGACAGAGTCTACTCATGGAACCAGCTAATGAGTTGTCTAATGTGAGAGAATTTTTGATGCCTGAAAAAACCATAAAAATTGTAATTGATAAGTATGACGTAAGCATGGGGTTTTATTGAGTTGTCGATGGATAATGTGCCCAGAATAAATTATCTATTGTAATATGATTAATATTTTGGCCATAACTTTTGACGATGTCGAAATTAGGTGATTCAATAGGTCATGTGAAGACAAAAGAAAGAGCTACAACTTTTACGACAATGTTACTAGAAAACGTAGTTATATAAGGAAAAGACAATCGAAAGAAACGTATTTATCCATATCGTAATACGTGTAAAAATAGTTTAAATTAAAAATGATAAATTTTATATTATATCATATAAAGAATGATAGTCTTGAATCCAAAGAGACGAACAGAGAAGAAAGTGACTATGGTTTCAATTTAAAGAAAAAATTATTCCGTTCAATCCTTTCCGATTTTTGTGTGAAACAAATTATATATTCGGAATCAGCAAAGTAAGAGCTACTGCCTGACACTAATATTTCGTATTTTGGTGTTAGTTTTTATTTAGCCAATTTATATGTTGGTTAAAAATGGTGTATTATTGATTGTTATCGAATGCTAAATACGCCGGACGCTTAGTTGTAGTCGAAACGACTAAATAATTAAGTTTGAATTGTTGAATAATTAGCAGATTTTGATATTGGGGGAAAATAATTCTAAATGAATTATTGTTGTGTAATAATATACTGGCAGTTATAATTCCAGTTGAAAGTGTAATTGATGCAGTTTCACAATTTAGATGAATTTATTATGAATCAAGGCTATTTGAAATGTGATTAGAGGCTATATATATGTTGATGTTATTGTCATGAGCTAATCGTGAATTATTAAATTAATATAGATACTTTATGAGCCTCGGGACGTCAGGAATAGCCTAAGTCAGATTATCGACTACCAGGTACGTGTTTACGTACAAGCATGTATTGATATTTATATTGATGTTGATTATGATATATCAATGATGTAAATGAATGATGGTGTTGAGGGTCGCTGAAATAAACGACGTGTTATTATTAATAGTGTTGTTGAATGTGTCGCGGTAGTAGAGGGGAGCGACAATGGGGTATAGTAGGTTTAGTGTTGCCACTATATTGATTATATATCATGGGTCGCGATTATGATGCGACGATGTGGTATAGTAGGCTTGGTGTTGGCACTATATCGATTATATATGATGGGTCGTGATGATGATGCGACGATAGGGTATAGTTGGTTTAATGTTGTCACTATATCGATTATATATGATGTGTTGCGATGATGATACCATGATGAGGTATAGTAGGCTTGGTGTTGGCACTATCGATTATATACGATGGGTCGCCATGATGATGCGAATATGTGGTATAGTTGCCTCGGTGTTGCCACTATATCGATTTGTATATCAGATGGGATATGGTTGAGGCTATGATTGTGGATTTCAATTTGATGTTGGGAGATTGAGTTACAGAAGCAGTCAGGAAATTCTCGTATTATGATTATTGATTTCAGGGAGTATTGCTGTTACTGGTGTATGCTCACCCATTTTGGGGGTTGTTTATGTTGAAACAGGTATCAGGCCTAGACGTTAGAGTTGGAGACAGGACTAGGAGCGGCTGAGTTTGAGATGTATAAGTATATGTCACATAAAATGAAGTTGTCATAGGATAATACATATGTTTAAGCTAGTTGTGGCTCGCCTGTGAGCTGGTTTATATTTGTATATGGTATGTATACATTACTCTATGATTTTGATATTTTGTGTTGGTGCATGTGACTGATGTCATATTTAGTTGGGGAGATGTCATTTGTATTTACGGGTATGTATACCGTAAATACATACGGTGTCTGTCTGTATTGTTGGGAGGTCCAATTACGGGGAGATTATGCCAAAAATTATACAAATGACGTCATATTTTGTCTGTTTATGTGGTGATGTTTGGGGCGCCACATTTGTTGGTATCAGAGCAGTGGTTAGTTGTTTGGGATGGTTAGGAGTTTGGGGTTGTGTTGAGGGAGTAGGATGGCGATATTTACTTGCGCTTGTTTATGCATTGTGTGTCTCTGTGTTACATTGGTGCGATTGATTGAAACTAGCTACATGTGTGTTGATGCGAAGAATGTGATTGTTAAATGCTATGGTTAACGATTGAATTTCCAGTATGACAGCTAGGGAACCAGGACAACAGGGAGAAGAAATTGGGGACACAATCAGTATTAGTAGTAGAGCCGGGCAAGTGAATCCTTTACCACCACCACCTCTTATGGCTCAAGCACTAGCAAAACATCTATTATTGCTCGGTGAGTTGAGTTTAGCACAGTTTAGCAGTTATCATCCGCCGATGTTTGAAGGGACAATATTTGGGGACCAAGCAGAAAAATGGTTAGAAATAGAACAGATTCTTGTTACGCCTTCGTGTGCTAAATCAACTTGGCTCCATTTGGCAGAATTCCAACTTTCTCGAAAAGTATATCCGTGGTGGAAGATGACTGAGACTGCATTAATAGCTCACGGATATACTGTGGATTGGGATGCCTTCCGGGCACGTTTTCTAGACCGGTATTTCTCTATGGCTGCTAGAGAGAGAAAATTTGTGAGCTGGTTTATATTTGTATATGGTATGTATGCATTACTCTGTGATTTTGTTATTCTGTGTTGGTGCGTGCATGTGACTGTTGTCATATTTAGTTGGGGAGATGCCGTTTGTATTTACGGGTATGTATATGTGTATATACATACGTTGTCTGTGGTATTGTTGGGAGGTCCAATTACGGGGAGATTATGCCAAAAATTTTATACAAATGACGTCATATTTTGTCCGTTACGTGGTGACGTTTGGGGGCCACAGAATTATACCATGCCTGACCTAAAATATTCAAGAAAATCACATATCGTCAACATACAGTCAAACAGAACATATGCAGGATAAAACAAAGCATTTTTTCCCATCACAAAAGGCATTTTTTTAATATTAAAAGAATCATTAATTGTACATACTCACCAAATTACAGCTTAATACTAAATGAATCATTAATCGAATATGCTCACCAAATAGAGATAATGACCTGAATTTCTTTATTGAAACATGCAAATATATCAGTAATGTAAAGTGAATTTACTTACTAGGATCAGTAGTGGTGATCGTGGCAGCACCCTTGAAATCACAAGAACCTGGTGACTTCCCTTCCTTCTGATAATAGCCGTCAAATGCATATGAAGCATGATTCTTAACATTATTAGGTTGGTAACAACTTTGCCCTGGTTGAATTTCCGAGCAATTCGCCCTCCCCGGTCCACAGGCCCAATCTAAAGCCGTTTGCAAGGTCTTTGCATCCAAACCATCTGTGGCAATACAATAAGTTTGATTTGTCGTGTCATTAGCCAAAAATGTGCCACTCCCCGACACATGAAGCAAGTAAACTGGCGTGGAATTCGCATAAAACAACCCCCAATTGGCCTCGGATACCGGGGGTGACCTCAAGTCCTCGTTGAACAACTCATATATGTACACACTAGAAGTAATTTCAGGGTGCAAAGGCGTCCCACTACGATCTGTAACATGCTTAATCAAATTGGAATTATACATATCCGCATTATCAATTGTAGCATAAGGTTCCTTCGAGTCCCCCCTCGAAGGCCACCCAGTTTCGGAAACAAGAACGACCACGTCAGTAACATTCAGATTCTTCATAGAAAAATACACAGAATCAATCATGGCACCAAAAACATTGGTGTAGTGCAGCAATGTGTTAGGGTCAACCATTTCTTTAGAGGGTGTTAATGGCTTGAAAAGGGAATTATCTAAAGGAACAACCCCGTGATTCTGCATAAACACATAGTAAGGATACAAATTCATCATCAAAGGTGACTGAGTCCTGGACAAGAATTGCAACAACTGGGTAATAACAGGGCTCATGCTCTGATTAAAATAAGCCTGGGAAGGTGGAAAGGGGTCAAGAATTATAGAAGCAGAATTGGGAGTTGAAATCTTGATTGGGGTGTGCAAATTTGCAGCCACAAGGGCACTGTAGAGTGACTCAATTGCTGGCATGAGTAAAGGTGTTGAACTAGGAACGGTGGTGAAGATTTCATCCCCAACTGCCACGCCGGTGATCAGAGTTTCAGGGTAGTACGCCGCCACATTGCGGCCAATCCAGGTGGCAGCGGTGGCGTTGGAGGAGCCAATGGCAAGAAGCTGGTTATTGGGCACACTTACAATTACCCTAATCTTGGTATTAGCAAGCGCCTTGAGGATTTCAGCGTCGGCATCATAGAGCCTGACATGTGTAATCTTTTGCGACTGCAAAAAAGCAACTAAATCTGTGGCCGGTAGCAAATTTGACACGTCTGTGCCGATGTTAACTCCTATATATGGCTCATTTTTGCTTCGCTGCGCCTTAATTTCTGCGCACAGGGAAAAAAAACGCATCAATGAGCTGTGTACGATATAACGAAAGACAATCAGTCTCTTGAATCGAGCTTTGTTCAAATTTATCATCTTACCTGTGAAAAGTACAAAAAAGAGAGTGCTTAGAAGAACAAAGAAGAAGAACAACTTAGGATTTTCCATTAACAATGTTTTCTTGAATCATCTTCTGGTTCTGTACCAGCCAAGATTAACGGCATTTGGTTTGCAAATTTCTACAGATTTGAAATTCCTAACGAATTAACTATCGAAAAATAATAAGGGTAGCTCTTCGAGTTGGTAAACCATACGGCTCAACCGTAAAATAGAATGAGAAGCATTGATGAGAATTGGTGAAAGAAAGTGAATTTAGTATTGAGTAGGCTAGATTTAGGTGTTGGATGCTGAGCTGAAGTCCCAAATGACTATAATGTCCTCCTTGACCGACAGTAAAATCCTTGATCAACATTGTGGAAATGGCAGTTTGGTGGGTTCTGGTGTAGAAAGTTTAAACAGTCTCTGTAAAGTAAATGCGAGGTCAAAAATAAAACGAACAAGGGGAAGAAAGCGTTTAATTTAAATAAAATAAGTAACTGTGAATATTTGGACTCTATTTTTTATATACGAACTGTAACTTTTCTGGATTTCGGCCGGTTCACGAGAGCGAAAGGACGACCGAAGAAAGATATGGCTCGAAGTTATACTCAAAGATTTGGAGTGCAAGGAGATTACAGAAGATATGTTGACTGATATGAGCATTTGGAGAAGACTGACGTATGTGTCCTACCTAACTTAATTCTCTCTATTGTTCATATAACCTACCCCAATTCATTGGGATTAAAGATTTTAGTTGTCATATATTTTCAGCTTATGGTGGGGCTCTCCCCCTGTCAATCTGTAATTATATTACTTCAACTTTGAAACTGTACACCCCGACTTCCAGGCTGTATCCTTGAGATAATTTGTCTTGAAAGCGAAATGGCAATAATACCCTTTATACAGAATCTTGCATTACTCACCTGTCTGTGGACCATATAGCACATTGGTGGAAGAATAGAAAGAACATTTTAAGGAATGAAAGAGGTTTTTATTTTGCCAACAAAAGGCTGACGTGGACGGGAATATATAATTTTCATGTGTAGACCAAAAAATTTCATAATAAGAACAATAATAATATAGTAATTGTTACTTAGAAAGCGTTGCACGTTATCTTTAGACACGTCCAACATTTCACTCTCAAACTAATTGCTTCCCTATATATTTTATGATATCACGCCAAATAGAAGATTACACAACCTTAACAACGGATATTTCAATTATATAAAAAATTTACTGCTTAAACAATGAAAATTAATTACCAATATATAATATATATTTACAAAATTCGGGTCGTTCGACTCTGAACAACCCCAAATCATTTTGGGGGCTGTAATGTGAACTCCACAACCACAAAACGATTTAGGGCGTTGGATTTACCCTTAGGACAATGTTCTAAGAGTAGGGTCGAATGACCCCTAACATAGCAACATAATTGAAAAATCATTACAACGATACACACTTATGTGCAAGGGTGCTAATAGTAATAAATTCTGACCTCTCAAGAATGAGCATGTGAAAATTGAATTTGATGTATTATTACATTTGAACTTTTATCATGTGAGATTCAAACTATAATAGAAAGAACGTTAATGGACGTTAGTCTACGAAGCAAAGTACACAATTACAGGTCCAATCCAAACTGTACCGATCATGTTGTGATAGTAATCAAGGTGAAACAACGCACATATACATAAATGTTACACTTGTGATCCATCAACGTCAGGCAGAACATGCAAAGTTAGAGTGAACAACAACTTCGCTCATCCTTTCATGGATCTGTATCTACTGGATAACAACCAAGAACTCGAAGAAACCTTGCAAATTCCTACATCATGAAACGACAATAAGACATGGGTTTTTTTAGCATTTGAATAATACTGGAAAACTGGTGTACGTGGACAAGCAGAATAGGCAAATGCAAAAAGCCTTGGATTATGCATACTAACAAAGTGCTGCCACCATAAAGTTGTCTTTGTTTAGCAATGCAGATAACAAACAAGACACGTAAAATACAGACCTGAAGATGTCCAAGTGCGTATTGGGCACGAGGACGAGGTTCAGCCATTGAAGCTTCAAAATCAATGTAAAAGAGGTAGTCAAAGTATCTGCATTGGGATTTTATGTCATTTCAATGTAGCGAATGATGCTATGTTTAGGAAGAAAAAAATTCCAGTAAGGGAGATAGGGAAGTAATTTGAATGTCGAAAATGAATTACTAGGATTACAGGGTATATTACATAATATATAATTCGATGATATTAATTAGTTATTCTTTAGGACTAAGCAACATAGTTAATGTGTTTACACGAGAATTATATCAGAGTGTGGAATATGCCATGAGGAACGAACATACATTCAGCCCCTCCCGCTGCACATAATAACAAAAGGACTAAAAAAAAGCATGGTTGGGGATTCAAAACATTTGAACAGGTTAATTGAAATTTTTTTTTTCTCAAACACAAGATTTAGCATGCTCCCGCCACCATATAAATGATGCCGAGAACAAGAACTTCGAATATAGACCAATGTTAGCGCCGAATTGACATCAACCAACCAAGAGTGAAGCTATCCAAGCCAAGTTTACGCTTATCACATTCATTCTTTGGAAAATGATGAAAACCATCTTAAAAAGCTCCGGAAGCTGACCCAACAATTTTCAAGTATTAAGAGCATAATTACATGATTTAATACCAGTTTGTACTTCGATAAATAAAATGGTACTCACGTGGCACTCCCCCTGTTAGAGTCATCAACGACCCTCAAAGGCCGCCTTTCTGTGGTCGGCTCTCAATCTATGATTATCGTAAAATCATATAAAATCATAATATAACTATCATATTTTAATAAACATGAAAAAGGCGCAAGGACTGCAAACAAAATAACACCTACAATTTACCTTTGACAAATCAATACCCCTCAAAGCAAAGACTGCCAAGGCCTTGAATAGAATTCCAGGTCCTTCGTCCAGAGTGAATACAATGCTAGTCTATAAAGAAAGATTGATTGTTTGATCAACCAACAGAGAGTCAGATGCTGATTAAAGAAATAATACCTTATAAGGTCGATCTGTTCCTGGGATTGTAGGTTCCCTTGCAAGTATTAGAAAACGGGTAATGTTGTCTGAACGATCCTGTTTGGAAGATCATATAAGTAACTATTACTGGATATTTTTTGACATAGTCATCTATTACTTTTATAGGAAGAAATAAAAGAGCGGGACAAGAAAAGAACAATGCAGTGGGGCCAGATGAAAAAAAAATCTGAATATTAGCAACTTGTGTTTAAATCTCATTATTTCATCTTCATCGTAATTCATCCCATTCCAATCAAACAAGTTATGTGTGATGACCCTATAATCATGAACATTCAATGACCTCAATAACACTCGTCACAATCAGCTTAACATCATTTGTTCATGACCTTGACTCAATTATATTCATTAGGAGGCCAAAGTCATGGAATTTACGATCAATCTCTTACATTACCCATTGACGACATTCATTACTTGCTCAAATTATGATAATGTGATGACTAATTCAAATGGCTTGCCCCAAATCATGTTAGCCATTCAATGTCTTTGCCAAACATTGTTATTAGCCATTCAATGACAATTAAGTGCCTAGCTTTAATCATGTCATACCATATATTGCCTCCAATCATCCCATTTCATGCACCAACTCATGCCTACCTTGGACCACTTATCATCATATTAAAATCACACTACAGCATGCAAAGAAAAGTCCTCTCCCCTACACTCTAGCAATTTCGAGAATCACACACATCAAACACACATTTTTCGAAAACCTCAAGGCAAGGAAGAAGAGTTCTTGTGCTATTTCGCAACCCTGGATTCATCCTACACATTCGTATATTCGACAATAAGTGGGTTTTTTTGCTAAAAATGTCATTTCGTTTTTGAAACTATGTATTAAAAATTCAATTGAACATGAAATGTATTTTAAAGATCATATTATGAAAGTTTATGAGAAATGTGCATCGAAAGTCGAAGGCTCTGCGGGGTGAAGTGCTACGTGTGTAGGAGTCACCACTTGATTCGGGGGGGCAAAGTGCTACATGATGTGTGCCATATGCATGGGAGTCACCTCCTGATCCTTAAGAGCAAAGTGATATGCCAAGGGAGCCACCTCTGATCCCAAAAAGGAGATTATGTGATTATGTGTTTATGTGATGAGGCTCTAGTGTGAGCAATTATGAGTGTGTATCGATCTACTATGTGTTTGATAAAGTTATTTGAAAAGTTTTATATATATGTCATGTTCAACTGGCCCCTGCTTGCTGAGTATTTTCCCATATACTCACCCCTTATCACCCCTCCCAGTTAAAGACGAAGAATTGGTTGAAGACGAAGAACAAGACCAATTTTGGGCTGGTGATCTACCGAGGAGATTCAAGATTTTATTACGTTACAATTCCGCAACTCTGTTTAGATCTAAGGTGCTTATTGAACAACTTATTCAAGTTGATTTAGAGTTGTAAAGACGATTATTATTTTTAATGAATAAATAGACTGATTTTTATGATAGATCTATACACGAGGCTTGTTGATTTTGAATTAATTTTTGGAATCAACGCGGCGGTCATGCGCTCCGGACTCGGGGGCATGACATTAAGTGGTATCAGAGCAAAACCAGGTTCCATAATCCCGCTGGGAAAAGATTTTTGGTTGATATAAATCAACCGAATTATGAATCCCGGATCTCATAGACAACTGATTTATATCGAAATCAGTTGGAATCCAAAATTTGAAAAAAAAAAATTAAAAAAAAATCGAAATACCCTAGATTAAGGGCTGCATCCACCGCCGCCACCTCTCCATCGCCGAAAGATGACGGCCGACCAACGACCTAGAGCACCTCCACTGGACGGCCTCACGTTCAAATTATCAGCTCCATCAGACCTAGCTTTCCTGGCCAATTTCGTCATTGAAGATCCACGCCTGGAGAGCTTTCTAACCGCTCCCGTTTCCAATACCTTCGAACGTCGATCGACAAGTCCAGTTTGATATTGGCGACGAACGAACATAGACGAACAATAACCCTCGACACAAATTCGATTTCTACTCAATCCGAACACCAATTTCAATTTAATTTCGGGTTAATGATCCAAATATCATCCTTAATAAAAGCCCTCATAAGAACTCGGATTTACAAACAATAGTAAGCTTCGATTTTGAGCCGCAATCCACGCCCCTTAGAACCCTAGGTCACGGAAATTGGGATTCAATTTTCTCATCAATCGGAACATCGATTTCAAATTAATTTCGGGTTAATGATCCTTATTCCATGCCTAACAAAAACCCTCTATTCAATTGAAATCTCAATCAAGGGACAATGCTCAATTTCGTATCGTGTTTCTCGCCCCTGCCCCTAGAACCCTTGCGAAAATTTCGGACTTTGATTTCTCCCAACTCCGAATGCATTTTTAAAATTAAATTTGGGTTATGAATCCTCATAACATGTATATTAAAAGCCCTTTTAACAATTTTGAAATTCCAAACCTTGAGTTATCGAATTCTGGAAGTCCCAAACCTCGCCTATAAAGCACTAGAATCCGAATTCTTTTGCCAATTGATTCTTCAAAACACCGAGAAATAACGTTTTGATTCGACTTGTGAGATTGATTACCAAAGTTACCCCAATTAGGAATCATCTATCAATTCAAAGTTGCAACACCGAGCGATATCGAAGAGCCACACCTAAGAACCCTAACCCACGAAATTTCGTCCTTCGATTTCTCAACCACAGTAACTTTTCAGTTCAATCGAGGTACGATGACTCACACTCAAACCAGTTCAATCCAAAAAGATAGAGCATGATATAACCGAATTTAAAATATTCCAAGACAAGGAGAGCGAGACAAGATAGTTTGTTGGAGATAATCAATCACTTTCGTTACAAGGCCCAAAGGATGACCTACCACCATCATCGTGCCGAAGAGCGACTTACAAAAGCAATCGAGGACAACAAAACACTTGTGAAAGTCCACGATAGCAAATGCCAACAGTTGGAACTGGAACACTTCGAGCAGGAGTTCAATGAGTATTGGGAGAAATGTGGACTCGAATCCAAGCTCTCGTGAAGAGAAGAATGAATTGGCACAGGAAGTCGCTACTACAAGCATCCTGTGATCAATTTCCTGATGGAGATGATGATCGTATGGGTATTTGGGTGGGAGGTGGAGAGGGAAGCAATATACTTTTCTAGTATGCAATGTCATAAGGATAATAAGGAATATATATTGGGTATTTTAGTGATGAATTTTTGTTTAGGATTTCGTTGTGAACCTCTCAGTTTAATTAATAAATTTTAATTTATTCTCCGAGTGTATCTCGAATTGTGTTATTCATCGGTTACGCTCCTACGCAACAACTTTAAACCCTTGCTACTATTATTTTGAAAAGTTATATCCATTTTGGAAGTCATGACGAACTCAATCCAATTGTTTTCAATATATTACACCCAATTCCTTGAATTTTTATTCATGGGCTAACTTCGAGAATGTTAATTCTCAAATCACTCAATTTCAGAAACTTCATTTCGAGTAAAATCTGGGCTAACTTGAATAGTCAATGACATGCCCTCCCTTATTCTTACTGAGATCCTTAGAGCCTAAGTAAATCATGTTATACTTTTGGGACACATAATTTAAGATATAAATATCTCCATAATTTGAGTATAAATTGTGACATTTTGGGTTCAAGAGTTGTTATGATCATCTGGTTGAAATGAGAGATAGTAGATTAGTCTCTAAAAGTTAATAAGGATATTAGAAATCCATTTCTCAATTTGGATACAGTGATGGAACAGCGTACTCAAGCTTATAAAATGAGAAAGACTAATCTCTTAGAATTTATTAAGAAAATTAGAAATCAACTTTC
>CAJQUN010002692.1:0-23680 GCA_907163345.1 Haberlea rhodopensis | reverse complement strand
ACCGCTATGTACGTAGCACTGGATTACGCCACTACGAGCCATGGGTGCTGCTTGCGTACCACTGGTGGACGATGGATCCAGGTATGCCGCTATCTTGTTAGCGATGAGGTATGGTATATTATGTTTATTAGCATTATTGTGGATGTCATGCGTTGATATACATACACCGTCACGTGTTGACAATGAGATATGGATGCCATGTGTCGACATTATACCGTCACGAGTTGACGAGGTTTTTGGATGTCATATGTTGACATATACCGTCACGGGATGACGATGACATAGTGGATGTTCTAGTAGCGTGTTTGTAGCGTTGTTTTGACGAATAATACGTCTGGGCGTATGTATTTAGTCATATCGTTTGAGTGCTGTTATGAGCACAAGGTGGTGTCTACGTCACCGTTTGACGAGAATGTGACGCCAAGCATGTTTGCTCGATGGATTATTTGGATGCATTGTACCGGTGAGTGTACCGCATCATGCATTAGAGGTAAATATTTTTACGAGTAATGGTACATTTGGGTATACTCGCTGGGATGGCTAAGGCCAAGTGATTTATGGTAAGAGTAGTTATCGAGGAGGAACTACTCGCTTTTCTCATTTGTGACGTATGATAGACATGGTCACACCCACCGGAGGGGTGTGGAAATAAATCCTAGTGGATAGGATTGCATTATGTAGGGTCTTCCTACCACTAACATCGTATTAATAGCGTATATGAACTAAACATGTATTAGAGACATCTTAGAGTTCCGGTGTTATGTGAGCTCATGTAATTACAGGCCAAAATGAAACTTCAATAGTTAGTTAATTACATTCCCCAAAATGAATGTTAAGGTTAACAAAAATCCTGCATCTATTTTCTTATGCTCCTTAGCTCACCATCTCAACCCGACCCTTAGTCTCGATCCAAAAGTGTACCTACAGGAACAACCCATCGTGAGCATGTACATCGTTAATTAACATCATGAATTAATGGCATATAAATAACGCATGGGAATAATTGATAACATATACTTCCTTTGTGTTTAAAAGTACTATCTTCCTTGGTTGTCCCTGTGTCATAATTACGCATATAATCATTAGCTCAAGACATGAATGATTAACATCATATTTCATATGTAAGCTCACAACAGTCCATGTTAATTAGAAATGGGACTATCCGGGTGCTATTATGACAGCGGCACAATTGGCCCCTCGCTCGACATAACTCATCATTTATGATACCCCTCGCTACGCCTTGATAACGGATGTACCTCTTATTCAGCGGATGATACCCATCGCTACACCTTGATAGCGGATGTACCCATCGCTCAGCGGATGATACCCATCGCTACACCTTGATAGCGGATGTACCCCATCGCTCAGTTATGTGAGCGGCAAGACCTTCCTCGCTTGCCCATAATAGTCACGGACATTCAACCATTCTAAGTAGCATAGTTAAAACATGCATCATCATCTTATGAGTATCATCATTCAAACATCATCATCTGACTTATTCATCATAATCGTCATAATCATCATCATATCATTAATCATCATATAATACTTATGCAATTAATGCAAAGTCATAGTTTAGGAATATGTTACCGTTGACGCCCGTACGTTTCTACGTACCTTTTCAAAAACGTGTGGGTGAAATCGTAGTACTTTATCTTCTTGAAGTCGTGGGTCCTTGTGATGGTTCTACACAAACCATACAATTCAATATTAGATGCTAATCATAGTCCAATATTCAAAAATCCCACAAATAATCAAAATACCCATTTTTGCATCTCGGGATCGATCGCCACCCAGGCGCGATCGATCGGGAGATCACACTGGACGAGGGTGAAATTTTCCTTCTTCGGCGATCGATCGCATACTTGGCGCGATCGATCGCCATCGTCACCGATCGATCGCCCAAAAGTGGCGATCGATCGCCAAAGGCTTCTGGAGCCTACTGCTGCTCGCGATCGATCGCCAAAAACGGGCGATCGATCGCCAGCCTCTCTTGTACCACGAAAAACTCCATTTTTGCACATTTAAACCTCACCAACCTCAACCATCATTTATACCAACAACACCTAAACATTAAACACTCAAAACCTTCAATACATCATAAACCACTAAAAATCCAACATCCCACCAAGAATCACACTAACCCAAACAAACCCATTTCAAACCCTTTTTTAAAACCCTTCAAAAACTCAATCAACACTTCAACAACATCCATAAATGATATATTAACATCATAGGCACTAAATCTTACCAAGAAGTGCAAGAATGAACTTTTACAAGAATTCCTTCCCACCTTTAGGGCTAAAATCGAAAATGAGGGGAAAGGGGGTTGGGAAAGTGAGTTGGGAATTGAGTGTAAAGTGTAAAGTGATGGGTAAGAATGGTGGTTAAATATCAAATCCTTTCATTTAACTTGTACCCCAAAAATAATCATGGTGTATATAAAATACATCAACATGGTAAGCATTTATATAATGCAATCAACATCATTAAATCCATATCATCCTCATAATAAAAATCAACATCCTTAAATCATGTTAATTCTTCATCTCCACACATAACTTAATCATCATAATAACTCATCATATAAACATAATTAATGTCCAGGTTACCATTAATAATTCGGGGCATCACATTACTCCCCTACTTATAAGATTTCGTCCTCGAAATCGCATGCACTTACCAAAAAGAAACTAAACATAAATCATACCAGAAAATAGTTCGGGGGTAGTGCTGCACATATGCCGTTCCGTCTCCCACGTAGCCTCCTCGACACCCGGCGATCCCACTGAACTTTGACCATCGGTAAATCTTACTTCGTAGCCTGCGATCTTCACGATCCAGAATTCTAACCGGTCGTTCAACATAAGACACATCTGAACTCAACTGAACCTCTAAGGTTGCAATACATGAGACGGATCGGGTTCATACTTCCTCAACATGGAAACGTGGAAAACATCATGAATACCGGATAAGGACGGCGGGTAGAGCTAAACGGTAGGCCAAAGTACGATGCGCTGTAATATCTCATACGACCCCACATACCTCGGAGATAATTTTCCCCGCATACCAAAACGGACCACACCCCTGAAGGGTGAGATTTTCAAGAAAACCTTATCTCCCACTTGGAATTCTAGCGGTCGTCGCCGCTGATTGGCATAGGCCGCTTGCCTATCTTGGGCCGCTTTCATCTTTAAGGTATCGTCTTGATCTTTTCTTCCATATCTTTAATCATGTCCGGTCCTCCGACCGCCTTACTAGTCAGGTCCTCCCAATACAGCGGTGATCTACATCGTCGTCCATAAAGAGCTTCAAAAGGAGCCATTTGAATGCTCGCTGATAGCTGTTGTTATAGGAGAACTCTACCAGTGGCATTGAATCCTGCCACGGAGTATCAAACTCTAAACGCATGCTCTTAACATATCCTCGAGCGTCTGAATGGTACGCTCTGTCTGAGGGTGATAGGCTGTGCTCAGCCTCACCTCTGTGCCCAAAGTTTGGAGACCCTCCCAGAAATGTGAAGTGAACCTCGGGTCTCTGTCAGACACTATTGAGACTGGAACACCATGCAACCTCACCACATCCCTCACATAGAGTTGGGCCATCTTAAATATGTGAAGGTCATACTGTAAGGGATGAAATGGGCTACCTTTGTCAGCCTATCCACGATCACCCAGATCGCATCAAATCCAGAGGCCGACCTTGGCAAGTGGGTCACGAAGTCCATAGATATATGCTCCACTTCCACCTAGGTACCTCCAAGCTCCTCAGCTCGCCACCAGGCCTCTGCCTTTCTGCCTTTACTTGCTGGCAGATTAAACATCTCTTAACAAAATGATCACGTCACGCTTCATGCGTCTCCACCAGAATTGACCACTCAGGTCCTTATACATCTTTCTTCCTCCTGGGTGAATACTGAACCGACTACTGTGAGCTCGCTCCAATATTCCTTACGTAACTCTGGTGCATCTGGGACTACCCATCGGTTGCCCAGTCTTAATGAATCATCTTCAGCCACTCTAAACTTTGTTGGCTGACCTCGTAGTGCTATAGATACCCATCTCTGAACTTCATCATCCGACCTCTGGGATTTCCAGATTGCCTCAAATATGTCTGGCTCGGCCAGTAAGTCGACACTCGCACCGGCGAGTGTCCACATCAAAATCGTAGCCTAAATGGCAATAAGAAGTCATCATGGCCGATAAGCTCATAGTATCCTCAGCGGTTGGTTCTTCACTTTCGGCTTAAGGCATCTGCTATCATATTCGCTTTACCCGGATGGTACTCTATTTCACAATCATAATCTTTGAGTAAGTCCATCCATCTTCGTTGCCTCATATTCAGTTCTGCTTGGGTGAATAAGAATTTCAAGCTCTTGTGGTCTGTAAAGATAGTAAACGTCGTGCCATAAAGATAATGACGCCAAATCTTCAAGGCGAAAATGATGGCCGCCAGCTCCAGGTCATGGACTGGGTATCTGGTCTCATGAGGCTTCAGTTGCCTCGAAGCATACGCCACCACATGCTTATCTTGCATCAACACGCAACCCAAACCTTGCAATGATGCATCCGTGTTACAAAGCAAACTTCTTATCCTCAGAAGGAATTACTAACACTGGCGCTGTCGTCAAGCGACGTTTCAACTCTTGGAAGCTCTCCTCACAAGCTTCGGACCAATAGAGCGGAACTCCCTTCCGAGTCAGCTGGGTCAACGGCTTAGCGATCTTAGAGAATCCCTCGACAAAACGTCGGTAGTAGCCCGCTAAACCAAGGAAACTCCGTATCTCGGGTACAGAAGTGGGTGCAGCCCACTCCAAACAGCTTCAATCTTACGGGGATCCACAGATATCCCACAGCTGGATATACATGACCCAAGAGAACACCACACTGTCCAACCAAAACTCGCACTTGCTAAGCTTTGCATATAACTGATGATCCCTAAGGATCTGGAGTAGTATGTCCTCAAGTGCCCAACATGTTCTTCTTCAGTCCGGGAGTAAATAAGTATGTCATCGATGAAGACTATGACGAACTGGTCCAAATATGGTTGGAATACCCTGTTCATTAAACTCATGAAACAGCTGGGGCATTCGTCACCCCAAAGGGCATGACTAAGAATTCATAGTGCCATATCTGGTTCTGAATGCTGTTTTCTGCACATCATCCTCTCTAACTCGGATCTGGTGGTACCCCGACCTCAAATCAATCTTACTGTACAACCTCGTACCCTGCAACTGATCAAAAACAAATCATCGATCCTCGGAGGGAGGGGGTACTTGTTCTTCACGGTAGCTTTGTTCAGTTGTCTGTAATCGATGCACAGACGCATCGAGCCATCTTTCTTCTTAACAAAATAAAACTGGTGCACCCCAGGGCGATACGCTCGGGCGTATGTAGCCCTTGTCAAGGAGTTCTTGCAACTGAAATTTTAATTCCTTTAACTCCGGTGGTGCCATCCTATACGGGGCACGGGAAATGGCTGACGTCCCCGGTAGTAATTCAATTCCGAATTCGACCTCTCTCGCCGGTGGAAATTCGGGAATCTCTTCAGGGAATACATCAGGAAACTCCGCCACTACGGGCACATCTTCAACCTTTAGTTCTTCCTTCTTTCAGAAATATCAACGGCATAAATAAGATATCCCGTATGGCCTTGTTCCAATAATTGTGTCATCTTGACCGCGGATATCAACGGAATCCTTGAACGAGAACCATCCCCATAGAACGTCCATGGAACTCCCATATCAGATTTGAACCGCACTGTCCTCTGCCTGCAGTTCACAACTGCCTGATACTTGTTCAGAACATCAATGCCCAGAATTCAGTCAAAGTCCGACATTCCAGAACAATCAAATCTGACCTTAGTTCTTTATCCTCAAAATAAATGAGGCCATCGTAGACGATCGATCAGTAATTATACTTCTTCCAGCGGGGGTAGGAGACTACGAGAGACGGCAATGGGCGAGAGAGAAGTACATATGTGGTGCCTTTCCACAAAACTGTCGACACAAAAGAGTGTGACGCACCTGTGTCGATCAATATAAAAGCAGGGTGCGTAAATAAAAGACACGTACCCGCTATAACTTCCTCCGGAGCCGCTGTAGCCTGCTCCCTTGTCAATGCATACACTTGCCTTGAGGTGGCCCCGTAGGCTGACTTCCAAACTGCCTCGGTACATATGGGGGCCTGTGTGGTGCTGCTCTGTCCGTAGACCTGCCAGTAGAATTCTGCTGCCTTCCCCTGTTGGGACACTGTCGAGCAAAGTGGCCTCTCTCGCACAAACATAAACATCCCACACAATTCTTCGTCAGATGTGGTTGCCCAAAAGAGAGCATTGAAATTCCCCAACACTACCTCCTCGAGACTGTCTCTCTTGGTGGGGCGTCACTCCTGCGGTTTCCTCTCCATCGGCTATCGGGCCTCCTACCACTGAATCTTGACGCAGAAGTGTTCCCCCCAGACTTGAACCGATCACCCTTGGCCTTAAATTGTCGGGAGTAGATCTCTGAGGGTGGTGGTGGAGGTGGTACAGAATCAGGGTATGCACAAAACCCTAGTTCGGCCAACTCAGCCCGGTTAAGTGCATCATCAAAGCAGGTAGGGCCATATGTAATCACCCAATCGTAGAGTTCTGGCCTCAAGCCCTTCATAAAGTCATCAAGTTTTTAGCTGAGTGTCTGAGTCGGCAGAGCGATATGAGGTACATATCTGAGTAGAGAACAGTAGTGGAGGGCATAATCTGACACCGGCATGGTACCTTGCTTCAACTTATTAAACTCATCCTCCTTAGCTTGACGTGCAGCCGCCGAAAAGTATCGGGCCAGGAATCTAGTTCTAAACAGCTTCCAGTTTACCTCTTGACCCTGTGCTTCCTGTTCAATCACGGTGGTCCTCCACCACATCAGTGCTTTCTTGGCTAATTGGAACTCTGCGAGCCTTATCCATGCCGTCTTTGCACACGGGGCTACCACGAGATATTTGTTCTATCCTTTCTAGCCATTCCTCGGCTCGCTCCCTGTTTCAGTCCCTTCGAATGTTGGGGGCCGATACGCTAGAAACTGAGTCAGACTCAACTCTCCCGGCAAAAGCTGTGTTGTTCGGACGGTTCATCGCCTAGGGCTGGCGGGGGGGTAGGGGATTCGTGCGCCCCGCACTAGCGTTCACACTTACCGCATCACCAATGTCGATATTTGCTGCCATACTGTAACACAAGGGTTAACAACAAGATCCAAAAGCAGTTCATATAAACATCGTTAGAAAACCATAACACGTTATCATAACAGTCATATGCTTCATGTGTAACATAGTATATCGAAAGTGTGAGCGCCTAGCCAACCTATTGCTAAGGCCACCCTTCACTCATCCCCGGGTTATCTAACCACTGCTCTGATACCACTAATGTAGGGTCTTCCTACCACTAACATCGTATTAATAGCGTATTATGAACTAACAGTATTAGAGACATCTTAGAGTTCCGGTTGTTATGTGAGCTCATGTAATTACAGGCCAAAATGAAACTTCAATAGTTAGTTAATTACATTCCCAAAAATGAATGTTAAGGTTAACAAAAATCCTGCATCTATTTTCTTATGCTCCTTAGCTCACCATCTCAACCCGACCTTAGTCTCGATCCAAAATGTGTACCTACAGGAACAACCCATCGTGAGCATGTACATCGTTACTTAACATCATGAATTAATGGCATATAAATAACGCATGGGAATAATTGAAACATATACTCCTGTTTAAAAGTACTATCCTTCCTTGGTTGTCCCTGTGTCATAATTACGCATATAATCATTAGCTCAAGACATGAATGATTAACATCATATTTCATATGTAAGCTCACAACAGTCCATGTTAATTAGAAATGGGACTATCCGGGTGCTATTATGACAGCGGCACAATTGGCCCCCTCGCTCGACATAACTCATCTTATGATACCCCTCGCTACGCCTTGATAGCGGATGTACCTCTTATTCAGCGGATGATACCCATCGCTACACCTTGATAGCGGATGTACCCCATCGCTCAGCGATGATACCCATCGCTACACCTTGATAGCGGATGTACCCCATCGCTCAGTTATGTGAGCGGCAAGACCTTCCTCGCTTGCCCATAATAGTCACCGGACATTCAACCATTCTAAGTAGCATAGTAAAACATGCATCATCATCTTATGAGTATCATCATTTCAAACATCATCATCTTGACTTATTCATCATAATCGTCATAATCATCATAATCATCATAATCATCATCATAATACTTATGCAATAATGCAAAGTCATAGTTTAGGAATATGTTACCGTTTGACGCCGTGGTATGTTTCTTACGTACCTTTTCAAAACGTGGTGAAATCGTAGTACTTTATCTTCTTGAAGTCGTGGGTCCTTGGGATGGTTCTACACAACCATACAATTCAATATTAGATGTAAATCAAGTCTAATATTCAAAAATCCCACAAAATAATCAAAATACCCATTTTTGCATCTCGCGATCGATCGCCACCCAGGCGCGATCGATCGCGAGATCACACTGGACGAGGGTGAAAATTTTCCTTCTTCGGCGATCGATCGTCATACTTGGCGCGATCGATCGCCATCGTCACCGATCGATCGCCCAAAGTGGCGATCGATCGCCAAAGGCTTCTGGAGCCTACTGCCTGCTAGCGATCGATCGCCAAAAACGGGCGATCGATCGCCAGCCTCTGTACCACGAAAAACTCCATTTTTGCACATTTAAAGCTCACCAACCTCAACCATCATTATACCAAACAACACATAAACATTAAAACACTCAAAACCTTCAACATACATCATAAAACCACTAAATCCAACATCCCACCAAGAATCACACTAACCCAAACAAACCCATTTCAAACCCTTTTTAAAACCCTTCAAAAACTCAATCAACACTTCAACAACATCCATAAATGATATATTAACATCATAGGCACTAAATCTTACCAAGAAGTGCAAGAATGAAACTTTTACAAGAATTCCTTCCCACCTTTAGGGCTAAAATCGAAAATGAGGGGAAGGGGGTTTGGGAAAGTGAGTTTGGGAATTGAGTGTAAAGTGTAAAGTGAGGTAAGAATGGTGGGTTAATATCAAATCTTTCATTTAACTTGTACCCAAAAAAATCATGGTGTATATAAAATACCTCAACATGGTAAGCATTATAAAATGCAATCAACATCATTAAATCCATATCATCCTCATAATAAAAATCAACATCCTTAAATCATGTTAATTCTTCATTTCCACACATAACTTAATCATAAATAACTCATCATATAAACATAATTAATGTCCAGTGTATACAATTAATTAATCGGGGGTATCACACATTAGGGTTGGGTAAGGACACCGGGATGTCCATTGTGCATTGGTATTGGGAGAAATATTTCATGATAACCCAATACTCTGATTGATGGTACGGTATGGTGTTACCGGGATTAAACGTATGGTATGTTGGCAGGTTTTTATAAAGCCTATGGGGGGCAGCGAATTGCTAGCTAGATACTATTGCAGTGATATAGCGTGCTTGTTGTAGCCATTACACTGCTCGTTGGAATCGAGTTTGGTGAATCGTATGATGATACAATGAGGGTAATAGTGGACTCTAGTAGTCACTATGTCGCATGAGGTTTGAGGCAGAGAGAATACTCATGGGGACGTTTCTACGTCAATCGTTTTGAGGGACTTGTACGGGGACAACTCGATTTTGTTGGGAATACCAACGTGAGTGTCAACAAGTCGTTATTAGCTTTGGTTGAGCATCTTTGTATATGGAATGCAACGAGAGTCACAATTGGAATTGTGGGATGTAGTTAGGGAGTAACACTACTATATTGATTTTATCTTTGGAGAGATTTGGATTGTACTGTCATGGAGACAGCTGGTATCGGTCGTGGGTTGATTGTAAATCAGCCATAGTAAGCATTACTGGTGTTGGACGAGTAAGTAATGGATTTCTTACCTTTCGGTGAGACGTTCGAGGAGACAGCTCCCGGGAAATGCTCGAGGTTGTGGAGTACTATGGTATAAGTACAGAGCATTGTTAGAATGAGTATACGTTGTGTATACGGGTTTCGGATTGGTAATAGTTGCAGGGATGCACTATTCTGAATCGGTTGTGTATTTGTTGGTTTCGGGATATATATTTTTGTCTTAAATATATCCAGTTTTCCGAACGATGGTTCGAGGTTGGAGGGGTCATGGATTCATGACACTTTCCTTATGAGGAAAGCAGTAGTATGATATATATACCGATGGGAATCTTTGGGAGATTCAATGAGTCGGTTTGTTTGGTGTTGATGTTGGAATCACACCATTGGTCGTTGGTCTGTCAATCATTATTCTCCACGAGGTGAGAATAGCTAGGGGATTGATAGTGGTGGTGTTGGGACTTTGAGTATGATTGGAGATACCCGAGTATATTGCATTGGTATGCATATTGTGTTAGTTCTTAGGCATGTATACCAGTGTGTGTATACGAATGCCAACATTTATTTGGTCCTCGTCGAGCATCGGGTTAGTGTGCTTAGATGAATGAATCTCGGTGAGAGATTGTATCACCTGAGATTGGTAATCTCGAGGGCACGATTTATTTTGAAGAATGATCATGAGGTTGGGTTGACTCCCTCTGAGGAGGAATTGTAGTACCTTGGGGTCATGGAAATTCATTAGCCTCTCTGTTTTAGGATTGTTGAATCCTAGTAAACGAGATGGATGGCCAGAATTCGGATTGGTTAAGTGTCGTGGTTGACACGTGTGGCGGGAATGCAATTGATTTTATGCATGTCCTTTCGTGAACATGAGATCTTGTGGAGTCTCAATAGTGTGTTTGGACCAAGATATGATTTCTTGGAACACACGGATGTAGACATCTTTGGAGATGTGTTTTGTGTCGATCGGTGGCCTTGAGTTGCCTGATCCGAGTTGCAAAGTGGTGTGCAACTACTCCTCTGTTGCAGATAGATTCGGAAAATGGAAATAGGATGTGTGTAGTTGGTTGTAGGGTCTTCCTACCTTAACATCATTATAATCACATATTATGGACTAATCATGCATTCATATCATCTTAGGGTTCCGGTTGTAGCTTTGAGCTAATAGAATTACAGGCCAAAAATAAAATTTCGAACTTAATAATTACATTCCAAAAAATGAATGCTAACATTATAGGTTTACACTACTCCTAGAGTAGAGACTATCAAAATCTTGTATCCTATATTCTTTCATGCTCCTTTTAGCTCACTGCCTCAACCCGACCCTTAGCCCTTCAGTCCAAAAGTGTACCTACAGGAACAACCCATCATGAGCATGTACATCATTACTTAACATCATAAGGTAATGGCATATAAATAAAATGCATGAAAATAATCGTAACATATACTTCTGGTTAATCGCATTAACCCACTTTGGTTGTCCCTATTTCATAGTCATGCATATAATCATTAGTTCTGACATAAATGATTAAAATCATACTTCACATATATGCTCGTAATCAACAATGTTATTGAGAGATGGGGATGTTTCTGGCCTTGTTATGTCAGCAGAACAATTGGCCCCCTCGCTTCGACATATAGCGGTACTGTGATTACCCCTCGCTACACCTTGATAGCGGATGTAATCTCCTCGCTAGCTATGTCAGCGGTAAGTACCTTCCTCGCTTTCCCATAAACAACCACCAGAACACTCAACCTTTCAATAACACATAGTTAAACATACATCATCATCATCATATCATAACATCATCATCTTATAAACTTCATCATCTTGTAAAACATCATCATCTTATCATAAACGTCCTCATAAACATCATATCATCTTTACTCATCATAAACATCATCATCATAAACTTACTTATCATAATCATCATCATAGACATCGTAAATACTTATACAATCATTGCGTAGTCATAGTATAGGAATGTGTTACCGTCCGATGCCCGTACGTTTCTTACGTACCTTAATCCCAAAAGTGGAGAAATTGGAGAACTTTATCTCCTTGAAGTTGTGGGTACCTGGGATGGGTTCTCTTAAGGATTCCAAATCCTACAATAAAATCTCACAAACAAAGGTTTTGTGAAGACTTCTCCCTCCACTTTTGCAAGTTTCGAAAATGAGAAGGGTTTAGGGTTGGGAAGTGATTTGGGGATTTAAGAGAGTGATTGGTGTAAAGTGAATGTAAGGTGGGGGGTAAAGTGGGGTTAAAGGGTTATAGTAAAAAATTGCACCCCATTAATTAACATGATGTCTAAAATACCCCAACATAGTATTTTAAAAGCATTTTACAAAAAATGATACAAACTTCCACTAAATTCATATCTTCCACATAATTAACACCCAATACAATTAAATCATGCTAACTCTTCATTTTAACATGTATAACATGCACCCTGAAATGCAACCCCGATCACGCCTACCATGTGACTAAGCATTTCAACAAGATAATTAATTTCAACACATAAATCAATTATCAACATAATTCATCATATAAACATAAATAAATGCCCAAATTGCAATTAATTAGTTTCGAGGCATCACAATACTCCCCTACTTATAAGATTTCGTCCTCGAAATCGCATGCACTTACCCAAAATGAAACAAACAAATCATACCAGAAAATAGTCCGGGCAATGCTGCATCATATGCCGTTTCGTCTCCCACGTAGCCTCCTCGACACCCCGTCGGTCCCACTGAACTTTGACCATCGGTATAACCTTGCTTCGTAATTGCGATCCTCACGATCCAAATTCTGACCGGTCGCTCTACGTAGGATACATCTGAGTCCAACTGCACTTCAGTAGGCTGTAATACATGAGACGGGTCTGGCCCATACTTCCATAACATAGAGACGTGAAAAACATCATGTATGCCAGATAAAGATGGCGGTTAGAGCCAAACGGTTAGGCCAATGTACCGATACGCTGCAATACTTCATACGGCCCAACATACCTCGGAGATAACTTCCCCCGCATACCAAAACAAACTACACTCCTGAAGGGTGAGATTTTCAAGAAGACCTTGTCTCCTACTTGGAATTCTAGCGGTCGTCGTCGCTTATTGGCATAGGATGCTTGCCTGTCCTGGGCCGCCTTCATCTTTTGGCGTATCAACTTAATCTTTTCTTTCATATTCCTAATCATATCCGGTCCTCGACGCGCTTTACTATATCAAATCCTCCCAATACAGCGGCTTCAAAAGTCTCGCCTGATAGCTGTTATTATACGAGAACTCTACTAGTGGTAATGAATCTTGCCACGGAGTATCAAACTCCAGTACACATGCCCTCAACATGTCTTCGAGCGTCTGGATGGTACGCTCTGTCTGGCAGTCTGTCTGAGGGTGATAAGTTGTACTCAGTCTCACCTCTGTGCCCAAAGCTGTCTGGAGGCCCTCCCAGAAATGTGAAGTAAACCTTGGATCTATGGCAGACACAATCGAGACTGGAACCCCATGCAACCTCACCACATCCCGTAATATAATTGGGCCATCTTTAGGTATGTGAAAGTCATACAGTAAGGGGATGAAATGAGCCACCTTCGTCAGTCTATCCACGATCACCCAGTTCGCATCAAATCCAGAGGCCGTCCTTCCCAAGTGGGTCACGAAGTCCATAGATATGTGCTCCCACTTCCATTTAGGTACCTCTAAACTCTTCAGTTCACCACCAAGCCTCTGCCTCTCCGCTTTTTTACTTGCTGACAAATCAAGCACTTCTTGACAAAGGTGATGACGTCTCTTTTCACCCGCCTCCACCAAAATTGGTCGCACAAGTCCTTGTACATCTTTCTTCCCCCTGGATGTATGCTAAACCTGCTGCTATGAGCACGGTGAAAGATCCCTTGACGCAACTCTGGTGTCCTCGGCACTACCCAACGGTTGCCAAGCCTCAAGGAACCATCTTCTGCCACTCTGAACTTTGATGGCTGTCCTCGAAGTACTATTGATGACCATCTATGAACCTCATCATCCGACTTCTGGACTTCCCTGATAGCCTCAAATACGTCTGGCTCAGCCAATAAGGTCGACACATTGTACTGGCGACGTGTCTACATCGAAATCATAGCCCATATGGCAATAAGAAGTCATCATAGCTGATAAACTCATGGCGTCCTCAGCGGTACCTTCACCTTCCGACTTAAGGCGTCTGCTATCCAAGTTTGCTTTACCAGGATGGTACTCAATTTCACAATCATAATCCAGTAAATCCATCATAATCCTTGAGGATATCTCAGCCGCACTAATAGGCTTTTCAATCCTATCAATATATGCCGTGGTAAAATAAGAACCATAAAGCAAGATGCCCGTTATAGATGGTAAAAATAGGATGATAATGCCGCCAAACTTCAAGGCGAAATGATGGCGCCAGTTCCAGACGTGAACTGGGTATCTGGTGTAAGGACCCTAGTTCCTTAAGTGCGGGATTAAAGGCATAATTAGAGCTAACATATATTATCAGAGTAAAAATGATCGTGTTGAGACTATGAGCTTTAAGAATACATGCCAAAAATAAGGACTATCAATGGATTAATTACATTCCCAATCCAATGAATGTTATCAACTATAGTTTTACACTACTCCTAGAGTAGACACTATACAAAAGTAATCCGTCCTTCAATTCCCAAAAGTGTTCTTCACAAGCTCACTGCCTCAACACGCCTTAGCCCCTTTTTCATGCCCAAAAAGTACCTACAAGGACAACCCCAAACATGAGCATATAATAATTCATATACAACACAATATGAATTTAAGGCGTAAATGCATAAACCGTAATAAACACTTCCTGTTTTTCCCATGCATTTTTAAACGCTCCCTTTTGGTGTCCCTGTACCATAACTCATGAGTATAATCAAATAGATTATTTAATGGTCCACGCATGTCATGATATAATACCATTCCATTATCACCAATTACCAATCAACAATCCCTAGTCTGTTCATCACAATGTTTTAATGCCCCTCGCTTTTCATAAAGGCGGCATAGAATAACCTCGCTTCAATGGACATGCGGCGCTAGCTTCACATTGAGCAGCAAATATTCTTTCCTCGCCTCATACGATAACCACGCTTAAATGTGACATGCGGCGCTCCCACCCCTCGCTTCACATTAGCGGCCAACAAATACAAAATAGCGGCAAGCATTAAAATCATCAAGGGATGACCACGACTCATGGGATGTGCACCAATAACCATCATATGCATATACAATCATCATGCATAATTCAACATGTATTTGCATCCACAATGCATAATTCCATATATACTCGCATCCACAATGCATAAACAATGAGTATATTAGATACATGTACCGTTGGGTGCCCGTACGTCTTCTACGTACCTTTCCAAAAGTGGAATTTGATATGGCTTCACTTCCTTGGTTGCGTTGCCACCTGGGATGGTTCTACATAATCACACAACCCCATATTAGAAGCCAAATAATAGTCGAATATCAAAAATCGTCAAAAAAAATCCATTTTCCAAAATTCCACTGCTGGCGATCGATCGCTCTCGCAGAGGCGATCGATTGCCTCATTTTGCTTCGCGGCGATCGATCGCGCCATACATGGCGATCGATCACCTACCTATATTTTGGACACTGACCCTCGGCGATCGATCGCGCCATTTCAGGCGATCGATCGCCTACCCAGCGATTTGGTACTGCCTGTTGGCGATCGGTCGCCTCATTTCAGGCGGTCGATCGCCTCGACAGTGTGATATCCCCGAAATGATTAATTGTAATTTGGGCATTAATTGGTTTATATGATTAATTATGGTGGTAATTAATTATGTGTTGAATTTATTATCTTATGAAAATGGCATGGTCATATGGAAAGGGTGGCCGGGAGGGAGTGCATTTCAGGGTACATGTTGTACATGATGGGAAGATTGTATATTAGCATGATTTATTTGTTATGATTATCAATTAAATGGAAAGCATGAGTTTAATTGTGATTATGGTGCATTTTGGTGAAATGCCTTTTAAATATCATGTTGGGATGTTTAATACATCATGTTAGTTGTGGGGATACAATGAACTTGTTTTAAACCCCTACCCCCACCTTTACCAAACACTTTACTAATTCCCCAAAATCACTTCCCAAAACCCTTCTTTTCTCTTCATTTTCGAGTGTTGAGCATAAGGGTGAAGAGAAATTCTTGCAAAAAGCTTGTTTGTGAAGTTTATTGGGAGATTTGAAGTCCCCAAGAGAACCATCCCAGGGTGGCGACACAGCCAAGGAATTGAAGTCCTAACATCCTACATTTTGGAAAGGGACAACCAAAGGGAAGCGTTTAAATGCGTGGAAAAACAGGAAGTTGTTATTATGATTATGCATTTACGCTTTATATTCATATTGTGTTGAATATGAATGATATTATTGCTCATGTTTGGGGGTTGTCTTGTAGGTACACTTTTGGCATGATAAGAAGGGCTAGACGGGTTGAGGCGGTGAGCTTGAGAAGAACACTTTTGGGAAAGGAAGGACAGGATTACTTTTCTATAGTGTCTACTCTAGGAGTAGTGTAAAGCTATAGTGGATAATATTCATTATTTTGATTGGGAATGTAAATAATCCATTGATAGTCCTTATTGTTGGCATGTAACTCTTAAGGCTCATAGTCTCAAACCGATTATTCTACTCTGATCATTTATATTAGCTCTAATTATGCCTTTAATCCGCACTTAAGGAACTAGGGTCCTTACATTAGTGGTATCAGAGCAGAGGGTTAGAGAAACCCGGGAATGAGTGAAGGGTAGAGCCTTAGCATGATTGGCTAGGTGCTTATATTTGAAGCATGTTTATGCATTAGGTGCATATTGATGTATATCCTGTTATATTAACATGCTTATATCATCCTGTTATCTAACGGCATAACATTATATATTTGTTTTGGAATTTTGTTAACCTTTGTGTTAAAGCATGGCTGCTATGAAGGGGGAACCTTAATGAAGAGGTCGGTGATGTTGGGAGCGTGAACGCTAGTATTGGTCAATGAAACCCTCTACCTCACCAGCTGTAGGCATGGAACCAGTGGCTCAGTTGTTACTGCCTGATGAGATTAGCTTGACTCAGTTTCTGTCTTCCACCCGCCCCGGTTTGAGGGGACAGAATCAGGAGAGGAAGCTGAGGAGTGGCTGGAAAGGCTTGAACAGATATTTGTATCGGCTCCTTGTGCTGTTACAGCTTGGCTGAGGCTGGCGGAGTCCAATTGGCAAAGAAACCTCTAATGTGGTGGAGGAGCACGGTAATGGAACTGAAAGCACAGGGTGCAGTGATTGATTGGACACTCTTCAGAACCCGGTTTCTGAACCGGTACTTCTCTGCAGCGGCGAGACAGACGAAGGAGGACGAGTTTGCAAGTTTGAAACAAGGGAGCATGACAGTGTCAGATTATGCCATGCAGTATTCCCGTTGCTGAGGTATGTTTCCCCACATTGCCACCAATGGACACGCAAAGATGAGAAATTTATGAAAGGGTTGCTACCGGAGCTCTTGACCGGGTTATTACCAATAACCCCACTTTTTGATGATGCTCTCACGAGAGCAGAGCTGGCGGAAATTGGAGTTGGAGCTTACCCTAGTGCTGTTGCCCCCACAAGTGCCACAACAGAGGCAATCTAATGATAGCTTGAGGCCCGGGGAGAGCCATTTAAACCTCGTGGTGCCTCTTCATCTTCGCGGTTCAGGGGAAGAAATTTTTGGGCAGAAGCAAGAGGCAAGAAGAAGAACAATTGGTCAGCCAACCGAGGGGCCTGTGCAAGGGGATAGATCGGGGGAGCCAAGGTTGCGACAATTGTGGAGGGCCACATTCTTCGAATAAGTGCCCTGCCTGTTATAGCTGTGGCAGATGGGCCACATCTCTCGGTATTGCCCCACCGGGCGAGGACAGTCAGAGTTTTCAGGGCAACAGGCCGAGATTTGATGACAGGACAGTACACCAGAGGCAGCAGTTTGTGCCTCGACCATCGGGAGGTCAGACAGTGGGGACCGTCCAGGGACAGGTGTATGCGGCTGAACAGAGAGAGAGCAGGCCCAGGCAGCCCCGGAGGTAGGGTGATCGCCGGTACGTGTCATTTATTTACGTACCCTGCTTTTATTTTGATAGATACAGGTGCCTCCCACTCTTTTATCTGTGGGCTTTGTGGAGAGACACCATATGCGCACGTCATCTTTCCCCCTCTCTCATGGTCTCGACACCCACTGGAAGAAATGTGCTGCTGATCAGTTTAGGGCAGATTGCCTCATTTATTTTGAGGGCAACGAGTTGAAGCAGACTTGATTGTGTTGGGCATGTCAGACTTGACTGCATTGTGGGTAATGATATTCTGAACAGATATCAGGTATGGTGGTAGATTGCCGGCAGAAAACAGTGAAGTTTAGACCTGATTTGGGTAGTCAGTGGACTTTTATGGCAACGGTTCTCGTGCGAAGATTCCGTTGATTTCAGCAATCAAGATGACTCGGCTGTTGGAACGTGGCCACACGGGCTATCTCATCTATGCCGTGGACACGTCTGGAGAATAAAGAATTGAGAGTTGAGGATGTACCAGTGGTAGCAGAGTTTGCTGATGTATTCCCAGAAGAGATCCCAGGATTCCCACCGGCTAGAGAAGTTGAGTTTGGGATCGAGTTGCTACCGTGGGACATCCGCTATCTCTTGTGCACCTTACAGGATGGCACACCGGGCAGAGTTGAGAGAATTGAAGGAGCAGTTGCAGGACCTCCTTGACAAGGGATATATACGCCCGAGCGTATCGCCATGGGGGAGCACCGGTTCTCTTTGTGAAGAAGAAGGACGGTTTGATGCGGTGTGCATCGATTACCGCATCTGAATAAGGCTACAGTGAAGAACAATATACCTCTCCCAAGGATTGATGATCTGTTTGATCAATTACAAGGTACCAGACTTTATAGCAAGATTGATTTGAGATCCGGGGTATCATCAGATTCGAGTCAGAGAGGAAGATGTACAGAAGACAGCATTCCAGACTCGATATGGACATTATGAGTCCTAGTGATGCCGTTCGGCGTGACGATCAATGCTCCAAGTCTTTATGGTCTGAGTATGAGTGAAGATGATTGATCATTTCTTGATTCAGCCGACTACTCTTGATCATCGTCATCGATTGTATTTATTGACGACATTCTCATCTACTCCCGGAGCGAGGAAGAGCACGTGAAACACTTGAGGACAGTGCTCCAGATTCTCAGAGACCGCCAATTGTATGCCAAGTCAGTAAGTGTGAATTGGTTGGTTTGAGCAGGGTAGTGTTTTGGGGCATGTCATATCTAGCAGCGGGATATCTGTGGATCCCAGGAAGATTGAAGCTGTGATGGAGTGGGCTTGCCCCACTTCTGTACCTAAAATACGGAGCTTTCTTGGTTTTGGCCGGTTATTATCGACGCTTCGTCGAGGGCTTTTCGAAGATCGCCAAGCGTTGACACGTTGGACCCAGAGGAGTACAGTACATGCTTATTCTAGAGAAGCTTGTGAGGAGAGCTTCCAAGAGAGTTGAAGCACCGTTTGAAGACGGCGCCAGTATTGGTGATTCCTACGGAAAACTCCAGATTTGTTTGTGTATACCGATGCATCACTTCAGGGCCTTGGGTGTACTGATGCAAGAGAGAAGCATGTGGTAGCTTATGCATCGAACTGGCAGTGAAGCCGCATGAGACTAGATACCCAGTCCATGATGATTGGAATTGGCGGCTATCATCTTTGCCCTGAAGATTTGGAGACATTATTTGTATGGTACTTCATTTACCATTTACACGGATCACAGAGCCTCAAGTTTTTATTCACTCAGGCGGAGCTGAACATGAGGCAGAGAAGGTGGATGGACTATCAAGGACTATGATTGTGAGATTGAGTACCATCCCGGGAAAGCTAACTTGACAGCAGACGCTTTGAGCCGGGAAGTGAGGAGTAGTACTGCTGAGGACGTCATCCATTTGTCAGCCATGATGACCTCCTATTGTCATCTGGGCTATGATTTTGACGTAGATGCATCACCTGTGCATGTATCGACCTGGTTAGCTGAGCCAGATATCTATGAGAACATCAGGAGAGCTCAGAGGTCAGATGATGAGGTCAGAGGTGGTTATCTTTAGTACATCTGGTCAGCCATCAAAGTTCAGAGTGGCCGATGACGGATCCTTGAGATTGGGTAACCGTTGGGTGGTTCCGAGTACGCCGGAGTTGCGTAGAGGGATCTTGGAGCGAGCTCATAGTAGCAGAAATTAGCATCCACCCAGGCGGGAGAAGAAGATGTATAAAGATCTACGTGGTCAGTTATGGTGGAGAAAGAATGAAGTATGACGTCGTCGCTTTTGTTAAGAGGTGTTTGATGACAGGTGGCGGTGAGAGAGAGAGAGAGGAGACCTGGCGGCGAGTTGAAAAGCTTGGAGATACCGAAGTGGAAGTGGGAACACATTCCCTCATGGACTTCGTGGTCACCTGCCGAGGAGTGCTTCAGGTTTTGATGCTATTTGGGTGATTGTGGATCGATTGACTAAGGTAGCTCATTTTATCCCTATAGCATGACTTTCACCTTTTTGAGGATGGCTCAACTGTATTATTCGAGATGTGGTGAGATTGCATGGGATCCCCATTTCCATAGTGTCAGATCGAGATCCCCGATTCACATCTCATTTTTGGGAAGGTCTTCAGTCAGCCTTGGAACTGAAGTTAGATTGAGCACTGCATATCCATCCTCAGACGGATGGCCAGACCGAGCGTACTATCCAGACGCTCGAGGACATGTTGAGAGCTTGTGTTTGGAGTTCGATGTTCTTGGCAGGATTCGGTAGCCTTGTAGAGTTCTCTTATAATAACAGCTACAGGCGAGTATTCAGATGGCTCCTTTGATTTGAAGTCTTTATGGCAGACGGTGTAGATCACCCTTGTGTTGGGATGATTTGGACCCGCACATCGGTCGGAGGACCGGAACTGATTCGGGAAATGGAAGAGAAGATAAAGATAATAAGGCAGAAAATGAAAGCAGCCCAGGACAGACAGGCAGCTTATGCGAAAACGGCGGAGACCGTTGGAATTTCAGTTGGGAGATAAGGTCTTTTTGAAGATCTCGCTTTCAGAGGCGTTGTGCGATTTGGGATGCGCGGGAAACTGTCTCCGAGGTATGTTGGACCGTACGAGATTTTGCAGCGCCATTGGCACCTTAGCTTACCGTCTGGCTTGCTGCCTTCTTTATCTGGTATACATGCTGTGTGTTTCATGTATCGATGCTGCGGAAGTATGAGCCGGATCCGTCGCATGTATTACAGCCTTCCGAGGTTCAGTTAGAATCGAGTGTCTTATGTGGAACGGCCTGTTAGAATTCTGGATCGAGCAGACCGTAGACTTCGGAACAAAGTGATACCTATGATCAAGGTTCAGTGGGGGGTGTTGAGGAGGCTACGTGGGAGACGGAGCGGCATGGTGCAGACTACCCAAAACTATTCTCTGGTATGTGATTATGTTTAGTTTCTTTTGGGGGTAAGTGCATGTGATTTCGAGGACGAAATCTTATAAGTAGGGGAGTATTGTGATATCCCCGAATGATTAATTGTTAATTGGGCATTAATTGTGTTTATATGATTAATTATGTTGGTAATTAATTATGTGTTGAATTTATTATCTTATGAAAATGCATGGTCATATGGAAAGGGTGGCCCGGGAGTGCATTCAGGGTACATGTTGTACATGATGGAAGAGTACATTGTAATGAGGATTTGATTAGATTAGCATGATTTTATTTGTTATGATATCAATTAATGGAAAGCATGGTTTAATTGTGATTATGGTGCATTTTGGTTGAAATCCTTTTAAATATCATGTTGGATGTTTAATACATCATGTTAGTTGTGGGGATACAATTGAACTTGTTTTTTAAAACCCCTACCCCCACCTTACCAAACACTTTACTAATTCCCCAAATCACTCCCACAAACCCTTCTTTTCTCTTCATTTTCGAGTTTGAGCATAAGGGTGTTGAGAGAAATTCTTGCAAAAAGCTTGTTTGTGAAGTATTGGGAGATTTGAAGTCCCCAAGAGAACCATCCCAGGTGGCGACACAGCCAAGGAATTGAAGTCCTACCACATCCTACATTTTGGAAAGGGACAACCAAAGGGAAGCGTTAAAATCGTGGAAAAACAGGAAGTGTTTTATTATGATTATCATTTACGCTTTATATTCATATTGTGTTGAATATGAATGATATTATTGCTCATGTTTGGGGGTTGTCCTTGTAGGTAACTTTTGGCATGATAAGACGGGCTAGACGGGTGAGGCGGTGAGCTTGAGAAGAACACTTTTGGGAAAGGAAGGACATGATTACTTTTCTTATAGTGCTACTCTAGGAGTAGTGTAAAGCTATAGTGGATAATATCATTATTTGATTGGGAATGTAATTAATCCATTGATAGTCCTTATTGTTGGCATGTAACTCTTAAGGCTCATAGTCTCAACACGATTATTCTACTCTGATCATTTATATTAGCTCTAATTATGCCTTTAATCCGCACTTAAGGAAACTAGGGTCCTTACACACAGACTCGCGATTTTCCACCATTAATGCACACCAAAAACATCCCATACTATACCAATACTCCTCCCACCAACCCAACAACAATATAAACACAATAAATCAACAAAATACACCTCAAGCAACACAAAAATCCAACACCCAAACAAAAATGATACCAACCCAAAGTAACCCATTTCAAAAACCCTTCAAAACTATTTCAAATCCAATCCAAACACAACAAAACAATAGGGAGGTATCTATACCTCTTGGGGACTCCAAATCTCCCAACAAACTCCACAAATCAAACTTTTGGAAGGATTTTCTCTCCACCTTTTTGCACAAAATCGAAAATGAAGGGGGAAAGGGTTTGGGTGGGTTGATTTGGGGAAAGTAAAGTGTTGGTATGGTGGGGGGTTTGGGGGGTATAAAGTGGGTTTAAAATCAATTGCACTCCACAATTACCATGGTGTGTATAAAACACCCCAACATGATATTTAAAAGCATTATACAAAATGCAACAAATACCAATTAATCTCATGCTTGACCAAATAAATATCGATTACCATAAAACAACCATGATAATCCTTAAACTCCCAACATGCACAAACATGCATCCCGAAATGCATCCCGGTCACACTATCATGTGACTAAGCTTCAATATGATAATTAAATCCAGCACATAATTAATTATCACCATATATTCATCATATAAACATAATAAGCCCAAATTGCCAAATTATTTCGGGGGATATCACATATACTCCCCTACTTATAGAGATTTCGTCCTCGAAATCACATGCACTTACCCCAACATGAAACTAAACATAAATAACATACAAGAAAATAGTTCCGGGTAGTGCTGATGCATTTGCCCATATGCCCGCTCGTCTTTCCACGTAGCCTCCTCGACCACCCCTGCGATCCGCCACTGAACTGATCATAGGTATCACCTTATTCTGAAGTCTACGGTCTGCTCGATCCAGAATTTTAACAGTCGTTCCACATAAGACAATCGGATTCTAACTGAACCTGTGAAGGCTGCACCACATGAGATGGATCCGGCTCATACTCCGCAACATAGACACATGGAATACATCATGTATAACAGACAAAGAAGGTGGGCAGAGCTAGTCGGTAAGCCAA